>BLKR01000301.1:0-67500 GCA_011170035.1 Teleogryllus occipitalis
TCGTTTCGTTTCGTTTCGTTTTGTTTCGTTTCGTTTCGTTTCGTTTCGTTTCGTTTCGTTTCGTTTCGTTTCGTTTCGTTTCGTTTCGTTTCGTTTCGTTTCGTTTCGTTTCGTTTCGTTTTGTTTTGTTTTTCAAAACGTCTATCTGTCCACTCTGTGAACACTCCTAGCGCCTAAACCATGCGTAGGATATTTTTCAAAATTGAAGAAACCCCTGTCCATCTGGCTGTAGTTAAAGCTTTGAAATTTTGAAATACTTTCTTTAAAATTTGGGGGTTCTTTACATGAACCCCCAGACAATTTCAAAATTTTCTCAAAAACGGTTCTAATTTTTTCTTTTAACTTGTGGTTGGGTTAGTGCCAAACAAACCCTATACGATAACACAAACGCCATAGTGCTCTATTCTTTTGTTTTTTTCAAACATTACAAAAATTTAATTTTTTTATTAGTCTCTCGCGTCTGTAATATTTACATTAGAAGCAATTTCTTCACATTATTATATTTATGAGTAATTTTTCTGTAAATAGTGTCGTATAAAGTCTCTCGGAAACTAAACAATTTTCTATTAAAATGAGCTCAAAATTCTGCATTTTCAGTAACGCTGAAAAGCCATTTTTTTCTTCAAACTTTTCCAATGGATACCGTTGATTGCATTGTGTAATAATACGTAAAGTTTATTTTGATGTATTCTTTTGTTTTTTCAACAATTTAACAAATGTAATTTTTTTAGTCTCTCACACCATTAATGCGCATTTCTATCGATTTGTAGACATTATTGCGTTTGTGAGAAGTGCTTCAAGTGACTTTGAATGAAGTTTTTCGAAAATTCAATAGATTCCTATGAAAGAGTTTCAAATTTCGCAATTACAGTAATGCTTAATCGCTACTTTCTTCAAAACGGCTTCAAAGTTTCTTAATGAAAATTGCTATTAGGACGAGGTTTTACCCTTTTTTGTATTCTTGAAGTAATATTTCGTTTCTACTATTAGGAAACCTAAAAGTCAAGAAAATGTCAAAAAATGTAGTTTGGGCGATGATAAAGGATGGGGTAAAAGCGGCAATTGTTCTTTTACCAAAAGATTTGATTGTTTCGTTGTTAAGTCAATTCCAGGAGATTTATAGATTTTAAGTTTTTTAATGATTGAAACAACTTGAGAAGGGGAAATAAAATCTATATTTTGAAGAATATTAAAGTTATGAAGAGAGAGAAAATTGTTAACATGATTATGAAATGATAAGTTTGTGACAGAGTTAGGAGTAAAAGATTCTTGTAAATGATGTCCAAGTAATTGAGGTTTATCATAATATTTTTGGTCTGTAATCGAATAATTCTTTAGAATAGGAATTGAAGTTTTTTCGTTGCAAATTCATTTGATTGTGGGCTAAAGTTTCTTAGAGTGAGGATGTAACTGTTGAATAAAGTTTTTATATTCATTATATTTTTGTTGTTCAAGTTTTGATTTAATAATTCTAGATATTTTGTTTAGTTTAGTTTTGATATCAGGACGTCTAGTTTGTTGCCAATAGCACCTGAGGGTATGTTTTGTTTTAATGAGGTTAGATATTAGTATTGGTAAAGGTTTAGAGTTTGAGTAGTTGGTTTTTGGAGTAAATCTAGAACTAGAATGTATGTTGTGAATTATTGTATTAGTGAAATAGGAAAAGTAGTAGCTTTGTTCTTATGTTAAATTATTTGGAAATGTAATATTATCAAGGAGTGCTGTAAATTTGTTCCAGTTAATTTTGTGAAGTAATGGATAAGAATTAGAGTTATTAACATTAAAAGAGAAATAAATATTTATTATAACTGGGTAGAGATCAGAATCAAGTTCAGGGTGTACAGTTTGAGTGACAGGCCAATGTAAATTTTGTGTAATCATTATGTCTAAATGGCAAGGAATGACGTTATCATTGTAAGAATAATATGTGAGTTCATTGGGTGTGTGAATATGAAGTTAATGAGTGGTGAGAAAAGAGTGTAATTTACAACTATTAGGGTTGGTATTATTACACCCCCAAAATTGGTTTTTACAATTTAAGTCGCCTAATAGTAAGATGTTGTTTTTAACATTGTTAAAAATGTGTTTGAACATTAAAAGCAAAAATATATATTTGAGAGGTTTATAAGCAACTGTTATGTGATATTGTATTTGATTAATGTTTATTGAAACATGCCCACAAACTGCTCATAATTATTGGGCGTTTCGTCGTAACCCGTTTCCGAATTTATGTTAACATGGGCGCCAGGAAAAAGGTTACGATCATATTTTTTAGCTATTATTGCTTCAAAGAAAACTAAATATTGTCCCGCTAGCTGGGTCGACGGATTGCGTCTGAAATAATCGCTGTTACCTATTGATAGCCGATTACCCGATCTGCCATCCATACAGAGTGGGGAGGAATCTGAAAACAAATATTTTATCTAGCTACTTATTAGCTCGAATTGGCCAATGAAAATCGTTTGTTTGTTTTTTTCTTCAAAAAGAAACTTAGGATTTATTGCATATTGCAATGTAAAAATTTTCAAAGGAAATTTACAACAGGAAGACTGTCCTTTGGTCATGACCTTGTTCGAACCTTTATACTGCACTACACTTCGCGCGCTCTTGATCGACGTCGCCACGAAGGACCATCTTCTCTTCTCCCCGGTGATGCGAATTCCCGCGTTCTTCTCTCCTGTTCTTCCACGCGAACGTTGCCGTGCCACTGATCCGCACTGCTTCAAATATTCGTAGTTCTAGTTCGATTAAACTTGCAAAAAATAATACCCAGTTCTTTACGATTACACAGCGGAAATATTTTAAAGTTCCACAAATTGATTACTTGTCCAGAGTACGTGGGTTTCGATGACCTCATATCTTTTGCCGGAATTGATGTTTGAATATGTTGTTAATACGAGGTGTTGTTGTTCGAGAGGTCTCTATATACTCGCGGAGATTGGTCACCGATACTTCTACCACGATGAGAAAATCTTGAGGTAACTCATTAGAAGTTGACAGGCGAGAAGAGTTTTGAAGGTATTGAGAATCCATATTTAGCGAGTGTTGAAAGTTTATGTTGTTTTCTGGTGTAGCAGCTTCATTGTAATTCTGATAATTTTCCTTCTGCTTTAGAGTATCTTGAGGCAATTCAATGGAAGATGACTGGTAGGAAGAATTAGGATTATGTTGAAGGTTCATGTTTTGCGATATAGAATGTTAAGAGGTCGTAGGGTGTAACAGTTTCATTACAGTTTTGACTATTGCCATTTTGCATGGTATTGTAGGTCTAGTTATGACATTTGTACTATGTTTCTTGTACAACCTCCCCAAAGGGGAGAATTAATGTATATCAGTAATGAGGGTCCGAAATGAAGTGTCTGATATGTATTCAACTCAAAAACGGTAAAGTAATTAAATAACATCACTATTTCAACGTAACTTACAAACGTCACGTCTCCTTTCTAGCATGGCCCTCTGGAATTTTCCGGGTTGCATTTGACATGAATATTTAGATGGGTTTTTTAAAATAAATCCTTCGTAGTTTTAACGTCAAACTGCAATTCTCACGTCTCCGTGAAATTCTGTTTCTTTAGAGACTTCAATTATAAAGATTGGTTGCGTGTGAGAGCTGCAAAAGATATGTAAACTACTGAAATAATACAGAAAATAAAGACATTTGACCTAAGGCAATCAAGTTGAAGTGTTCCATCTTTGAGGCCAATACGAATAAATGACGTCGATGGAAATATAATGAAAAACAAGAGAAAGAAACTTAAAACGCACAATTTGTGAAATAGACTTGAGATGTTTAAAGTAGAAATCCTGTCACTCTCTAAAAAACGTATATTTAAAGATTATTTTGTAGTTAATGCACATTTTTTACTAAAAATCCTACAAGTTTTTTTGCTGTTTGGAAGCGAGTTGTTTTATTAAATGTTAAAATAATCTTGGGGTTAACGTTGTTAGATATCATTAAGAAGAATTATCCAAATTAATCGTTGAATTTGGATAATTCATCAAAAACTGTTGTGATGAAAAGTAAGATTTTGAGAAAGATATCAACCTCGGTTATAAAAAAAACAATAATTATTGTACTCTTTCTTGAATAATTGAGTTCCTTGCTAAAAATCTCTCAGTTGATTATTCATACGACGAAACCATAATATTACTAACAAATGAGTGAATTTTTGTATTGTGTAATTCAAAAAGAATATTGCATCTTGATGTTGATCGTGTTTTGTGTTCAGTTTCTCCAAAACCATTGAGCAAATGCTGATGCTGCCTTTGCTTTCCATCTGAATATAATGAAACATACCCCTAACTGCTACAATTATTGGGCGATTCGTCGTAACCCGTTTCCAAATTTCTAATAACATGGGCGCCAGGAGGTTACGACAATATTTTACTATTATTACTCTGATAAAAACCAAATATAATCCCGCTAGCTGGGTCGATGGATCACGTCAGAAATGATCGCTATCATCTATTAATAGCCGACTACCCGATCTGCCATCTATACAGAATGGCGAGGAATCTGAAAACTGAGATTATTTGATCTAGCTACTTATTAGCTTGAATTGGCCAATGAAAATCATTTATCTTTCTTTCAAAGAGAAACTTAATGTTTATTTCCTATCAAAATGCAGCAAATTAAAATGTAAAAATTTACAATGAGAAACTTTCTTTAGTCATGACCTGGTTCGAACCTTATACGGTGATTCTGGTCTTCGCGTGCTCTTGATTGATGCTACCTCGAAGAAACGCCTTCCCTTCTTTCTTGAGGCTCCGATGTCCCGAAGTCCAATTACCACAAATCCTCTTCTCTTCTTTAAAAACGAACACCGCCGATTCACCGCTTCACACCACTCAAATATTTGTTCCATCTCCACTATATTATGTCTGATGCCCGCTCTCTCCGTATAAATATCCAGCGCCTTTATGATTACACAGCAAAAAAATTCTCAATTCCATCTTCCGTTTATAGCAAGAAAATATGCAAAGTCCGGTATCGTTCGCGAACCGCACACATTTATAAGTTCAAGAATGATTAGAGTTCACTCGCGAAAAATTTCCAAGTCTTATTTTGGTGCACAGCAAAATATTCAGAACTCGACACGTTCCACAAATCTTAGAAAGTATCACAAGTTCACTCCTGGTTCTGCCACGAAATGTCCCTCCTCACGAGAAGTCCGAATATGTCCCTCATGTCCGATTCTTGCTCTACCACACGAAAATATTTTAAAGTCTGAACACGTACTGTAGACCCCCGAAATTTTTACAAGTCCTAACATGCACAAATTAATCTATTCGCGAGCGAACTGCTCACCGTCACGACATGCGACAGAATGAATTTTATCGTCCCTTTAAAACCCACAATGCCTCGCCTTTCTTTATTTTACTATCTTGTTTCTACAAAATGCCACAAACTTCCGTTTTAATAACCAGTCGACGCTTCTTCAACCAATCCACAAATCTCTTATATTTCCTCCTACTCACGCCGCCACCTCCACGGTCAGATGAATGTTTGTTTATCCTGACAACAACCACGACATCGTTACTAAGGCGCCATATTGCTTATTATTTGCCCTAACCATTTCGCCCATTTACGACAAATATTATGCAATAAAACATGTCCCCATATTGGTATGTCACAATAAAATATAGCTTTTCTTCCTCCTGAACGTTACAGACAGTTTTTACTATTTTCGACTTCAAGAAAATTAATGAATTAATTGAAGTCGTAGGCTTCCGTGGCCGGAGTCATGTAAATGATCTTGGCTGTCCGGGTGACGCCGCGACGTTTCGACCATCTTGTCGTGGTCTTCCTCAAAGCTGCTTTGGGCGCAGACCAGCCGTGAGGAAGACCACGACAAGATGGTCGAAACGTCGGCAACACAACCTTCGACGCGGCGTCACCCACTCAGCCAAAATCATTTAATGAATTAATATTTTTTCAGAGCTGACCAATGACGACATTTCAGGCCAAGCAGTGATTTTTTTTTTCGCTGGATTTGAGACGGTATCCACCGCCCTTTCTTTTACGGCATACGCACTCTCTCACAACGAAGGTGTACAGAAACGCTTACAGGAAGAGATCGATGAAATGATGAAACAGACTGGAGGCAACCCAACCTACGAAGCAGTTCAAGGAATGAAGTATCTTGATGCCGTCATTCATGGTAAGACAAATGTAATATATTACCTTTATTTATTCACGAAGGAATTAAAAGTCAAATAACGTAAAGCCGAAGAACTACATGTTCTGGTATTTCTTTTCTCACCACCGTCTGCTGAACATGAAAAGGAATAAATTGTTTCTATAGTTTATTCTCGCTGCCTAACCTAACATTCCTCCACCTCGCCCCCAGTTCCACCCATCTCCCCCCTTTCGCCTTAGCTGACCCTTCCCGTCCCGCCCTCTCCCGTTGGTTTATTATCCCCTGTGCTCTAGACCACGTTGGGTCATTTTTTTTTTTTTTTTTTTTTTTAATTTGTTGCGTCTCCACCTTGACGCAACGCGTCTCCAAGCCCCGTTAAGGGGCGTTGAGCGCTTTAGCACTGGGGAGTAATCCTCCATTAAAGTGCTTTTTACTTTTTAATCTTTGTCAAGTCTCGTCACGTCGCAGTCAGTCATTGCCTTTTATCCCTTCGGCCAGGGGCTCGACGACGTTAGGTCCCGGGGTTCCTGGCCGGTCACCCAACCACGAACCCGCGAGTCTCGAATGCGCTTAACCTTCGTGACTTCATGGAGCGTAGTAAACGCATTCGGCTAGCGCCGCCGGCGATGATTTCCTATATTTTATGATTTCCTATATTTTAAAAATTATCAAAATTGGTGGATCCGTCTTAGAGAAAGAAGTCGTCAAAGATCGTTACTTTCATTACATTTATATCGAAGTTAATGAACTGAAAATTTAGTTTAAAAAGTGACCATAAAAAATTCTCTTCCTCGCAGTCACGACCTAATAAGTTCATCCGCTCCTAAGATAAGCTGAGACGGACAGGAAGAAACAAATGTTAAAAATAATTAGGTAATGATATAAATAACCATCTGAGTTTATTCTAATACCGGACTATTTAATTTTATTATATATTAATGTTAAAATATAATATAATAATATTATTTATAATATATTATATATACTATATATAATTACATATATAATATATTTTATTAAATATATAATATTATATATAAACAATTCGGTGCTTTGTTCGCGTTTATTGGCATTTGTGAACGGGAACTCCACCGTCGAACTTTGGGAGTTTGCTCCTAAATGGAAGTGGAGAAGAAATAAATTACAGGTTGATTCAGAAAAAATGTTACAAATTTCTAGGATACGTAGAGGGGTCAATCACTTTCCGCGAATGAACATTGGATGGGAGCATTTGCCCCATTTGGCCACAAGGCCCTACACCGGTGTGTATACCACATCGGCCGTTGTGGTTCGGAGGTTGTGGAGACCCACAAAACGTTTTGACTGTAGTAAAGCACGTTTTTCTGTACTATTAGATAGCTTTCCTTTCCACGAAGTAGGTGTGAGAAAGTGAAATGATTGGGGAGCCTAAGTGTTTGCTTGGTCTGCTTGTGCATTAACATTTCCTGTTGTCCCCCAGAAACACTTCGGCTGTATCCACCCGTGATCAATTTGGATCGCGAATGTGTGAAAGAGGTCACTTTGCCGCCCACCGCCACATCTCCGGCAGTCGCCTTGCGAAAAGGAGACAGCATCATCGTGTCCGTCATGGGCATGCACCACGACCCAGAGCACTGGCCTGATCCTTACAAGTTTGATCCCGATCGCTTCAGCGACCAGAATAAACAGTTCATTAAACCCTACACTTACATCCCCTTCGGGACGGGCCCACGCCTGTGCATTGGTAAGTATGCTCTTCCCGAAAGACCATGAATTTTTGACACGAGCTGTACAGCAAAGTTGAGTTCACCCACTATCTGGAAGAGAATTCTAGTGACTGTCTGCTCTGATCGATTTGTTTCCCCGACCTCAACCACGCGAATACTAGAGAAATCCCCTAAAAAAAGGGCCACGGATTGTGCGCGATCTTTTCTTTCCTCCTTTATTACCTTCTCTTCCTTTACACACTTTTACCTTACATGCTCTACACCACCGTATCGGGAGATCACTTCGGAGCATAGATCTGGGCGGAACTACTCTGGTACTCTGGAGGAGGTACCTGGAGATGGAAACCTAGCAAGCCGATCTATATAGTGTATACTACAAATGTATTCTATATCAATAAATAGTAGTCGAATGTCAATGCAGAAAGTGCAACTATAAATCGAATCAAATCCTCCGAAATGTATTCCAGGCAATTAAACACTATGTTTCTTGTGAATCTCACTGTCACTCATTTAGGCCATTTGACGGATCCAAGCGTTCGTATGAACAAGATATTCTTAGTATTTTCACTTAAAAAGAGTACGTGAACGCTTTTGAAATAAGGTTGAGAGCTGGTTTGTTAGGAATCACTGATCAATGAGAAGAATTAATTTTTTCAGCAAACCACGGCCACATATACGCTGCTAGGCGCAATATGCTAGGTACAACAGGGGTCTTTAACCTTTTACACCTTCAGGAACCTTTTGAGCTCATGGGTTTCTTGAAGGAACCTTATATTTCAGTAACAGATAAAATAGTTTATCAAAGCTTTCTTGTACTCAAAATAGGAAATTATTTAAACGGTAAAAATATATAAATTAGAGTGATTGTCACATAATATTTATAATTTAATACTCAGGTACCCTTTTTTCTCTTTGGAGCATCACAAAACAATTTTTTTTAAATGCTTTCTTTTAAAAAATGTTTTCTTTTTCACGTATCCTGAAACACGTTTTGCGTAATGTACTTTTACACATCATCGAGAGTGAACAAAATTCATACAAATGCATTTATTATGAAAACGACAACAAAATTTGAAAATGAAAGAAATCCTTATTTTATGTATTTGGTTTCTATCCTTATAATGTTTTAACTGTTTGATTAATCTTACTTGCTTGTACAACTTCCTTTTTTATATCCAATTTATATTAATATTGTAATTTTTACTTAAATTTTATATTAATCCAATATTTTAGTTCGACAGTCCACTACCCCGTTCCCACATGAAAAATTCCTTGTATTCCCTTTCCATTTTACGTGTTTTGGCAGTGCAAATAGAAATCACTTGTGACACCCCTGTCAACGTTCCAGGGAGCTGTAGGGTTCCGTGGACCCTAGGTTGACGACCCCTGATCTACAAGATAGTGGGATACCTTTTATCTACATGGAATATTTAATTTTCTCGTATTTCATTTTGATGTTGTCTTGGATTTAGTTTTATTTTATAAATGGTTTGTTATTATTATTATTATTATTATTATTTCTACTAATGTAGCTTACCACAATCCCATGCAGGCACAGGCATGCAGAATACACTGGTAAATTACAACACCCTTCTCCTGAACACTCAGTATTTAATTTGGACTATACCACTCGTGAAATGAAAACCAATAGTGTTTAACTATAGATACAAAAAGCACCGATCAGGGCGGTGTATCTAAAAAAATTATTGCTTTTTCTGTCCAACTTTTCTTACCGCTTCTCCCTTCTGGCCAAGAATAAGCAGCGACTCGTCTATCTTAGGAGACTGTATGTATCGCTTGCTGTATTGTGCAATAAATCGCGTACGTACTATAATATAACCTCTTTGATTTTAATATGCTTTCATTTATTTTCATTATTTGGCGCATTTTGATACTCTATTGGACGTAATTTCATTCATGGAATAGTCCTATTATATATCACTCGTGCTTTGGGAATTCTCAGATCCCCGCCTCGCTTCGCGATTCGGAGATTTATCGACAATTTCCAAAGTACACGTGGTATTACCTATGATACATTGACACAGTAAACTACACCATCATATTTCCGACGGTTCTCTTAATTATTATTACCACCAAATAATAGATGGTAATGTAAATTACTATGTTACCTATTCATATATTGTATGGAAACTTACATTTAGTTACTAAATCGAAATGAATTAACGCTTTAATCTCTAAACTCTTTTTGTTTATCAGGGCAAAGACTGGCTCTTATGGAAGTCAAGTTAGCTATCATTCATCTCTTATATAACTTTGACTTAAAACCTTCTTTGAAGACTAAGCATCCAATGCAGTATGATAGAGGCTTCAATACTACCATCAAAGGTGGTTTTTGGAACAACCTTGTACCCAGAGAAACAGCAACATAATACTCAAGAATTACCAAACACCAGGACAGTGGCATGCATATAAAACATTTATTGAATAATATACAATTGTTTTGATCGTGTACCTTAAAAGTAAAAAGTTTTAAACCACCAAACAATGGAGGTTTGTATATGAAGACAGCGAGTGTCTGAATAGTGTAGTATATTGTAGAGCATAATTTGATTTATCTAGCGCAAAAGTTAATTGTCTATTACATTTGTAAAGAAGATAATAAAATTTAAAACTGTAGACAAAATGCGATTCGTTAACGATTGCTTTATAGTAATATGATTCGTCATCTTAAAAATCAAAGTAAGGATTTCTATAAGTAGATAAAATAATGAAGGAATTTCACTCCACATCATCCATTTGCTTTCAGAAGAAGCCTTAAATGAAATTAATGATGGTTTTGTTCGCTAGTTTTTAGTATTAAGACGGGTTAGCAGAAAGGTAATCGCTATTTATTGAAGAGAAGAAACTATGTATATTTGTTTTAAAAAATATATATAAACAAATCATTTACAAATTTAGACATTAAAATAATATTTTAAAAATATACATTTTTATTTCAAAATTTCTACTTTGTGTACTTTTATTAGAAATGTTCAGAAACATCTTGGAATGCTTCAGTCATTTCAATGATTTTCTGTGAATTCAATCGAAATGATTCGTTAAATCTTCCAAATATCCTGTAAAAACTGCTTCAGATTGTAGAAAGCATTTCTGGCCAGTATCTAGTAAAAAAATTAATTTCTAGTTTTAAGCATTTCAACAGATTTTAGAAGACCATCAGACTTCTACACTTTGAACTCATAGTTGAGAAATATGTTACCATTTTATCTACGTAGACTGTTCGCATTTAGTATACTGACGTTAGCTTACTAAATTTCTTCTATTAATTAGGATGTAATGGGACTGTCATGATCTCCAATGTCACCGAAGTCGTAGCAAAAGTTTTCCATTCTCTACCTACACATGTAGTTTGTATGACTTTTACTAAGTGTCCTTTGGAGCTAGTGACCTATGCGTGAGATTGTTTTTTGAATTCCGCATATCCTGTTGTCCATTTGACCAGAAAGCTTACGACTTACAACATTGTAGGGGGGGTTGGATAACTTTTTTCCGGATTCCAATATCAATCTCGAAAATCAATGTATATCGTACTATTACGCGGCACGTTAAAAACGCTTAGGAACCATTCGGATATCCTCGGAAAATGTTTGCTCGGAAGAATAAGCATATAAAGAAAGTTCAGTATCATTCAGAAGGGGCACTACTTTTATTTATGAAGTTACCGAAACCGTACCCTAGTCAAGTATTGACTAAATAAGGTAAAGGTTAATAATAGTGTGACGTAAGATGAACATAATTTTGGTTAGATTGGGATTTCTTGGATCATCCCTTATTAATTTGAAACTTTATAATTGTTGGCATGCAGTTTTGTAACATTTTAATAGTAATAAAGGAGAGTTCGAAGAAATTTTAACCTTGACAAAATGTTGACCACCCTATTTTGACGGCCCCCCAGATATCCAACGTTTTAGTGTTATTTTCGATTGGGCACTAAAAAGAAAATGTACATAGTTTGGACCTCATTATTTCCTTACCTTCGTAAACACACCCTTAAAACTGATATTTTAGGTAAATTGTGAGTATAAACTCGCTCTGGAAGTTCCTCCTGGAAGTGACCCACCGATATGATTTAAGCTTGACGGGTGACTCGTGGGGCGTGGGTTTGATTTTCCCTTTTATTCTCGTGGCGACTGCCAACGGGTTCGTGAATGGAGGCAACGCAGGTAGCGCCAAGATGAACAGTTTGTGGACACTCGTCCTGACGTCATGGTCTTAGGGCCCACGTTGCGTATAATATCCGAACTCATCTTCTCGGGCACATCCACAACCCGTCGGCAGGAACACGATGCCCTGCAACCACTGCCGTTGCGCACTACAGTGCGTGACCAGTCTTCCAGTAGGACAACGCTCGTGCTGACCAGTCTGTCTCAACCCACGGTGCGGTGCGGATCAGGGGTGGCAGTGTCGTAGTCAGAGTGTAAAAGAAACATACTGACTGTACCTGCATTTTCAAAACAGTCATCCTTGTGTAACGTCCTCACTAATGAAGGTGGCCCTATGGGGTGGGGGGTGTCCTTGTTAGGGAAAACTATTTTCTTACATGACTAAGAAGTTAACTGAGAAGTTAAGGTCAACCGTACGGAAAAATCTCCATTGGAAATGATTTCTGATCAAAAAACCACCCCTCCACTGACCGTTACAGCAAACCAACAAAACCAAACTATGAAACTCCTACCAGTAACTACAGTATCGCAGCTCAGAAAGGTGTTTCCAACCAAAGAACAAATAACAAGCGATTGTAATAGATTCAATGGACGGCGTCTCTATTAAAGATTATCTCCATGAAATTGCTAAAATTACTGATCCAAGGAGGATTTGCTTTAAGAATATCTAAAAGCCGTATTTGATTTTTCTTGGCAACTAAAGAAATAGTTTAAAAAAATTATAGACGACAAATGTTCTGTAAACATTAATAATACATCACTAACTATTCCTCCATTAATATATCAATTCAAGAGACTAATTATATCGAATGTATGTCCTATTATTCCACATATTGTTATTGAAAACGAACTCAAAAAACTAAATGTTCGAATAGGTTCTACGGTTACCTTCCTAAGAGACAAGTTTATGTGCATCATAACCTAAGCAATGGTTGACTGCATCATGCAATGGAATATAGAACACCTATCAGTCTGCTGATACAATGGTCTGACTTAAGTCATTTAGTAACATTTGTATGCCCTTTGAACCCTTTATGTCATATATATATATATATATATATATATATATATATATATGACATTTATGGCCCATATATATGACAAATATATATATATATATATATATGACATAAAGTACTCAACTTCTTATCTGAACTAAAAATTGATAATAATATATAACATGTCCATTTCTTCTTCAAGTGCAAAATTAAAAAATTGTATCTCAATATTTGACACAATCTATGTGTAGCTGGCAATATGGCAGATTCTTCCCCTTGGAATGGGGTAAATATACTTATTTACAATAATGGAAGTAGATATACTTTTGACTAATTCTTGTGCTTCCCTATCATAAGAGTAACCAAACTAACATGCTGCCTCAAGGCAACCATATATACAATGAATATATGTGACATCATATGAAATAATAATCTTCTTTTTGTAATATATAATCTACAATGTATATGACTATTTCTTGGTATTGCAAAGAATAATGAAAAATTAACTTTCATTTTAACTTATGCTTAGTAAGTCAATTAATCAACAAGAGAATGAAGTTATTTACTGTTAAAATACTTTATGGTTGTTTACTGTGCTGTATATTACAAGTTACAAATAACAATAGATAAGGTACTTTGGTTTAGATATATTTCATTTTCATTCAACTAAGACTGATTATGATATTTCTCATTATATTTACAATGGCACATACCCTATACAAATATAAAAATTTGGTAAGAATAACGAAATGTAAAGAAGCTGCATATTAATTAAAATACCTATCAAAAACACAGGAATTCAATGTTTATAGCAAGTGTGTATAGTTTATAGCTTTTTTCTTTTTCTCATATCAAGGTGACTACTAAGTATCTATTATACCATCATATTGTTATCATATATTAACGTAAAAAATATTTGTTCATATTTTTGTACCATTTTTTGTACCATTAACACTTGTACTTGTATCATGTTTGGTTCTGTTTTTTATATCATTTTATAATACTTGACTACTTCAAGATTGTTAATCTTTTGTACTAATCATGTGGCCACTCATGACTTAGTAGTTAATGCTACCCTAATAAATAACAAAAAAAGAAACGCTTGTCCACGCCCTGACGGGAGGATGCAGAGAAGGGTCTCAAGTGTTCCTTTATCCACTTTTTCATCTTCTTGCTTCTCATTTCATGTCACTTATATTCTTTTTCACTCTTTTTTCTTCCTCACTGACCTTCTCTGAATTCTGAATGCCCACTCATGTGTTTGCCGTGCATGGCGACCCGTGTCGAAGGGAATGGGTGACCTGGGAGTTGAGGACGCGGAATAGTGGATGCGTTCCCAACTGACGCCTTGACGCTGGTTGCTTGTGGGTTGACCCGCTTTAGCCATGATCGCTGCACGAACACCGGTGAACTCTGGTGACTGACGGGAGGTCTCTGCACCTTGTAAGTCCTAATACCCTTCCTTTAGCTAACCCACTCCCGATCAATTGCCTCGAATTAGGTTTTGTACTGAACTCCAGGATGAGCGGGGGGATCCTCGGCGCGGCAAGGCTGTGACATCCTCCCTCTATATCTCTGTCAACCCTGGCACTCCACTGAGGTGTCCCCTTGTTGGATCCCAAGGTTGGTTGGGGAGCACGGAGACGAATCTGTTTCAATTCTATGGAGAATACAACAAACCCCTTGCACTCGTCCGAAAGGAAGAGGCGATTATGTGAAAGTACGGTTAATTTGAGTAGCTTCTTCCTTACGGAAGAAAGGCCAAAAAAGCCATGTTTCCTTTGATGGCATGCAAGGAAGAAGGAAAAACTCTTAAAAGTGTCAGTGCAGTCCGTCTCGCGCAAGCCATAGAGGACTCGTTCGGAAAGCTTCAAGCGATGGTGCATCAAAAAATGGAACCATTCTCTTTGAAGCACGCACTGATGAGCAAATTGCAAAGATCTCAAAGACTAAGCAGATTGCCGGCCTCCAAGTGGAAGTGACCACTCAACCTACCTTAGCCAATGCAAGGAAGTTGTTAATCACGATGACTTCGAATCTGAAAGTGAGGAGGAACTTCTCTCTTTCTTGAAGAGTCAGGGTGTAACGGAGATGTTTAGAATCAAGAGGAAGGGGAATGGGAGAGAGATTCCCACTCCTACCAGGATCCTGACGTTCAATCTCCCTTCTCTCTCAGAGAGGATTAGTTGTGGTTTTTATAACCTCCATGAGCGGCAGTATGTGCCAAACCCCCTGCGCTGCTTCAAGTGTCAGAGATTTGGCCATACTCAACAACGGTGCATGACCGATAGCCCTGTTTGCGCTATGTGCTGCAAATGCACGCACGATATGGATCCCTGTACATCTCCACTTCGCTGTCTTAACTGTAAAGGAGATGATGCGGCTAATTCCAACAAGTGCCTCATCTATCTGAGGAAGAGGGAAATTCAAAAGATATGAGTGACGGAGAAAGTGTCCTTTCCTGAGACAAAACGCCGATACCTGGTGAAGAACCCGATAGGTCCCATGCGTTAATTCTCCAGTATTCTGGCCAAGACGGAGAAAGCAACAGTGAGTTTGCGTGACTTCACCTGCCCTAGTTCTCATCAACCCTAGTTGCTCACTACAGTTGCCAGGTGTCCTCTGTGGACTTCGCTGAAGAGACGTCGCCGCTGCAAGGTGGGAAAACAATAATTCCCTCCAAATAAAAAACGCTGCCCAAGAAAGCTACTCAGACGAAATTGAAGCCCCAAGAATCCACTTCTCTGCCCCGCACGAAGGTTGATATCACTCGGCCCTCTGGCTCGGGCACGCTTAAAATTGACCGATCCTCCAAACTCCTATCACCTACCCCGACTCCTGAGATTCGCTCTGAGCGATCTCTTAGCCTGTCGAGCAATGCTCAAGAGGAGTCTGCCTCAGAAGAAACTTCAGCTGGGGTGGACGCTCGTCCCTTCGGGCAGCAGAGGCGGAAACGGAAAAAGGAAAAGAGAAAGGCCTCTTAAGGACCTCTTACGCTCTTAACTATGACTCTCTTATCCTGGAATGTCAGTGGATTTTCTCTCCGAAGGGACGAATTAAAACTCTTGTTGTCCCGTCATTCGCCTTCAATTTTTTGTTTACAAGAAACACATCTTGTTCCACTAGCCCCTGTCCTTTCGCGGTTTTATCCAAATATAGGGTTGATGTCGATGAAGGCCTCCGTGCTCACGGCGGAGTTATTACTTTGGTTCACTACGCGCTGCTTTCTGCAGATGTCTCTGTTCAGACTGATCTTCAGTGTCTGTGCAGGTATATCTCATATCCCTTTTACTCACTTTATATAACATCTATATTCCCCAGGACAAATGGTGTCAGTCGATGACCTCCTAGACCTAATAAACCAATTTCCCACACCTTTCTTGAGTGCTGGTGATGTAAACGTCGGCTTTGGGGTTCTTGCCGTACTTGTCAAAAGGGTGCCGTTTTGGAATCTGTGATAGAACCACCAAGCTAGTGATTCTCAACACTGGTGAACCAGCATATTTCGCCATAATTATAAATTCGAGCACGGTTATTGACGGAGCTCTTTTCAGCCCTTCACTTACTACTGCTGTGCAGTGGACCATATTAGAAGATGTATACGCGGCCGTCCATAAATTACGTGAGGTGATTTTGGCGATTTTTCGATTCCCCATCCCTCCTTGGTGAGATGTCATGAGATTTGACTCGACCCCCTCCCCCTTCTAATCTCACGTGAGATTTTTCAAAATGCGTATTTTTAATGTAAATACATTAATGTGTGATTGATTGCATCAGGTTTTACTTAAAAAATATAATTTGCTTCGTTATATTTAAGACTAGATATGACTAGTATTTAGAAAATACAATGATTATTACAATGATTATTTACAGATTTACAATGATTATTATTGCACTTCTAAAAATTCTCGGTAATTTTTCTTTCAACTTTCTGTAAAAATACAGATAATGAGCTTTATCTCCTTAATAAAAAAAGTTTGGTAATTTTTGTTAGATTCGTTTTCTCAGTATACTATGGTACTTATTGTATCAGTCACATAACCGCGGTAAAGGTTATTGTGCAAGATTTTGCCAAGACCCCCCTCCCCCATGTAAGAATAGGTGAGAACCCTTGACCCTCTCCCCCCTAAAGGCCTCACGTAATTTATGGATAGTCCTTATGGAAGCGACCATTTCCCCACTATTATCCACATCGTTCATCTTCGCCGTGGTTACATTCGCCCCCCTCAATGCATAGTGCAATGTGCTGACTGGTCGACATTCCAAAATAATGTTAACCGATCAGATGGTTCCTTCCACAATGTGGATGAAATGACAGCGCATTTTAATAGAGCTATACTCTTTGTTGGCTCTATCAGAATATCCGAAACAACCATTAAACCACGGCATCCTTGTGTCCCGTGGCGGAATGTGAACTGCTCTATACCGGTCAGTGCTCATAAGAAAGTACAGGCATGACTCAAACATTAGCCAAGTGTGGATAACCTCATAGAATATAAAAGATGCAGGGCGAAGGCTAGGAAAACAATTTTAGAGAGCAAAAATTCATCATGGAGAGCATACGTCTGCTCTCTCAATTGCTACACGCTTCCACGCTAGGTATGGAGAAAAATTCGCCAGATAAAGGAGACCACCAAATATGGTGACAGGTCTCCTTAAAATTGGAGAAATGATCACTTCGCCAGATATAATCGAAGAGGAACTCGCCGCTCACTATGAACACGCGTCTAGTTCGCGAACTACGCTCCTGACTTTCTTTTGGTCAAAGAGAGGATGGAGCGTAGTCCGTTGGAATTTTCATGCAGAGCGTCTGGCGATTACTGAAAGAACTGATCCAGGCCTTGATGAAATACACAACCAAATGATACATCACATTCCTGATGTGGCGATGCAATTTCTCTTCCGCTTTTACAATCGTATCTGGGAAGAGCACACTACCTCTGCTGTATGGCGAGAAGCCATAGTTATCCCAGCTCTAAAGGAGGGAAAGGATCGGTCTTTGTCATCGAGCTACCGCCGTCCTCTCTCTCTCTCTCTCTCTCTCTCTCTCTCTCTCTCTCTCTCTCTTACCAGCTGCGTTTGCAAAGTGCTTGTGGCCTTGTGTAGTATTCGATATAGCAAAGGTTACGGTACCACTTAGAGGTATGGCATTCTGCGAACCTTGCACTCGAAGGGATTAAGGAGGAAGCTCCCCCTATTCCTCCAAAATTTCTTATCGAATAGATCTTTCCGAGTTCGCGTCGGTGACGAACTCTCTGGCAGACGCCCTCCTGAAAATGGCATCCCCCAAGGGTCGGAGATAGGTGTCACTTTTGACATTGCATAAATGACAAAGCTAGAACCGTCGTGCGAGAACCTGTAAAGACATCGCTGTTTGTGGATGATTTTGTCATCTTCTGTTCATCCAACAGCATCAGTGTGATGCAGAGGCAACATCAACTGGTGCTCAACAAATTCCACATATAGAGTACGTCAACAAATTTTAAGTTCTCTCCTACAAAATCCACTGGACTTCTGCAGGATATACCACTTACATAGCAATCCAATCCTTTACCTGGGAGGAAATCAGCTTCCATTCGCCGAATCTGTCAGGTTCCTGGGGCGCACTTTTGACAAGTCCCACACGTGGCGTACTCATATCCGCACGCTACAAACTAGATAGTTTCCCCCTTAATCTTCCTCGTATGCTGAGCGGTCAAGGGGAGCCGACCGCAATACCCTATTGCGGTTATATAGATCATTCATCCGCTCAGTCTTGGATTACGGTAGTGAAGTGTGTGGTTCTGCAGTTCCTTCCACTCTCCGATTCATCAACAACATACACTACGCTGGTATCCGTTCAACGGGTGCGTATCGCACCAGCAGATCGAGTGCCTGAGCTAGCTGCTGAGGATTGCTAGCTGAGGCTGGGGAACCATCCTTCAAAAGAAAGCGGGATATTCAATTAGCGCCTTATAGTGCTAAAGTGTCAAGACTCTTAACCATCAGTCTCGCCGAATAATTACCCACCGTAAATATGAGTCCTCATATATTCTTCGAACATCGCTACCCCAGCCTCCAGGTATTCAATTGCGAAATATTTTGTGGAAACATAATGTCGATCTTCCCACTCCTGTGAAACCCCCAATTGACCTGATTCCCCCTTGGAAAGTCGTCCGCCTCAATATTCACCTCAGACTCTCCAATGCTCCCAAACTTCTAGACCTGTTTACCAGATGCAGTTTCAGTAATGAGGGAAGCCTATCTGGATCATATTCTGGTTCACAGAATGTTCATAGTACTATGACGCAATGGCCTGTAGTTGCTATTCTATCTCGGTCACCAAATCATATCGGCATCATTTTAAGTGTAGTATATTCATTGCCGAATTGTATGCAATTCTCGAAGCCCTAAAATACGTGTAAAAAGTGTTGAAAAATAATGTACATGTTGAAAGGTCTACTAATTACTAATAAATGTAAATCGTAACCAATTTCCGAGTTTATAAATAATTTAGGCGCCAGGAAAATGTTACACTTGAATTCCTGATTATCTAATACTGTCTTCGGATATATTACAAATTGATTAATAATTGTTGTAAATAATCAAACTGGTTACTTTTTCCAAGTCGGAATAATATCCTTCTAATATTATTTTCTATCACCTAACCTGGCAATTCACAATTCACTGGTAAAATTTCTAAGTCAAGTCTTGTAACTTCACCGCGAAAATATTCTAAGTTCACTTTCCAGTTCACTCATGAAAATATTACAAGTCCGAGTTTGCAATGGTACAACACGTAAATTTTACAAGTTGTACACCAATGCGGAAATATTTTAAGTTCCAGTTCAATGTTTACTCTCACGAAATATTACAAGTCCCGATTTAATAATTAACCACAGGAAAAACTACACAAGCGATCCGCTCACCACTACACGAGTCGGAATGCCCTAATTCCCAATCTGGTCCACCCTCGCAAGCTCGCTGTGTTTTTTCTCTCTTGTTTTTTTTTCGCGTTGCTATGGCGTACCCTCCGCGTATCTGCACTATAGAAACCCACGTCTTTTGCAATATCCACAACATTTTGACCTTTATTTGCCTATATAAAATGTCCGTCATTTTTGGTATGTCACAATGTATTGTATGTGAATTCTTTGTAATGAGTTGTTGATACTGTCACCTGATGGATATGATGACTACGTCGAGTGTTATAGACATCGGCGTTTTCTGAAAATATATTACCACTCTTAAGCAAGTAATTTTTGGCAAAAAACACTGATTGTGAATCAACAGACAAGGTTATGGTAAAATTCCTAATAAAGAGAGGCTCACAAGAATCACGTGGGCGAGATGTGGTTATTATTTATAAAATTCTTTTTTGAAATCTAAAAATCTGGGAGATATAATATGTATTTCCCCAGAATATTATGCCATATCTCAGACGGGAATGAACATTCCCGAAATATACATAACGAGCCGTATGAAGGCTGACTGAATTTGAAAGAATTCTGAACGTGTAACAAAATGAACTTAATTTTGAGTTTAGTTCACTTAAATGAACTCTCCGTTTCAGGTCTGAATTGAGAGGCCTAAAAATGTTGTTGCCTAAACATTAGTCAATGGTTCACCGTTCATTTTCAATGGAGTACAGAATAATTTTAAATGGAAAACTGAATTTAAAATGGTTTTCGTTTCATTTAAGTTACTATTAATTTGTTATTACGGAACCAATTTGAAACATCTGATACTGTACTATTTATGGTTTCTTTTATGCAAAGAATGTTTGTATCATCCGCCAAGAGAACTATTCTTCCGTTTCGAATCGTCGAGGGCATATCGTTTAGGTACAGTACGAAGATATAGGGCCTAAAATCGATCCTTGAGGAACGCAAAGGGCAAAGGGCAATGAGTCGAAAAGGTGTGTACATAATGTTTTATCATTCCAGAAAGATATTTCTACTCTCTGAGATCGTGGTTTAAGATACGAACATAACCAATCTAGAGCAATACCACTGATTCCATATGAAGGTAACTTTGAAAGTAAAATGTCTTGATCAATGACGTCAAAAGCTTTTGAAAGAACTGAAAACAATACAATAGGTGCTTCATTTAGATCAAATGAGGCGATATCTTTAAGAAAAGAAAATTGCTGTTTCCGTAGATTTTGATTTCCTAAATCCATGTTGGCAATCTGAAAGCGCGTCGTGTTTATTGACAAACGTTTCCATTCGTATGTAAAATGTCTCTCTAATACTTTTGAAAAAACTGACTGAAAAGAAATAGGCCGATAATTTTGAATTTCATTTTTGTTGCCATTTTGAAGAGCGGCGTAATCTTACCTTTTCGAAAATATCTGCAAAAGTTTCGATGCACAAGGGTGCATTAAATATGTGAGCTAACATATTAATATATGTGTATATTAATATGTATACTATGCAGGCGCACAGGTATTTAACGAACAATCAGGAAATTCATCTAAACCGGCCGAATATTTATTTTTTAGTTTACCGATTATTTTGAGAATTTCATAGGAAGAAGTTTCGGAAACGAATATCGTGTCTAAAATTTTTGGAGTAATGTCTGATGTTGAATATTGTGGCTGATGTCTCTTATTGAGATCGGCATCAATTCTCGAAAAGTATTGGTTAAAGAGACTAGCCACTGTTGTCGGATCGTTCACACTTCTATCATTATATTTTAAAACAACATTCTCTACAATGTTTCTAGTTGATTTGGTTGTATTTTCTATAATATTCCACATTGCTTTTGATTTGTAATTTGAGCTCTAAATATCCTGATTGTGTTTCATGATTTTAGCCTGTCTTATGACTTTTCTAAACAATGATTTGTATTTTTTTAAAGTAGAGGAGAAAATTTTGAGATATGTTATGATGTTTAGAATTGAAAGAAAGAATATGCTTGTTTTTACATGATGTCCTATATCCATGTGTTATACAAGAATTGCTTTTCAGTGAAATATTTAATTTTCTTTTTTGAAGAGGGGTGTTAAAATAAAATGATAGTGTTGATATATATATATATATATATATATATATATATATATATATATATATATATATATATATATATATATATATATATATATATTGTAACGGTACGTCCTCCGAAATAATAATATAATAAAATAAAATACTGGTCATAGTATGCCGACCGCCGCCCCACCCGCTTAGGTGCGTGGCCGCGCCGTTCAAAAGGTTTTATGACCGTCCCTGGGTGCCGCGGACTCAATAGCCTCTCCACACTAAACGACAATTATCGAGGCCAAGCCCTACCACCGGTCTCTGCCAACCCCTCGTCATCACCCCCTCAGCCGAACTCGGAGACATATTTATGACCGTCAAAAGCATTGTGCTACCGAGACGCACCGGCGCGTGCCGCGTCGAGTCCCGCGCTCGCTGGGTATGCCTTTTGAGTCCGATCCACAGACGTGCTGCTTAAAAGAGCATCAAAATTCGTTTTGCTCAAGTGTTCACCCGGGAGAGAGGCACCAGGCAGGGCAATAAAACAATAACGTCAATCAAAGAACGGCCTGGGCTAACCGTCGCAGGCACCCGAAAAGAAAGGAGTAAAACGCCGTGACCGAGGCGCGAAGGCGGGGAAACATGTGTCACCGTCTTCGGACGTGCCGCGCCAATATACCACCCTTTCGTTATGCGCACGTGGTCACCTGTGGACTCGCGAGACCTACTTTCGAGCATACAATGCTGCACATTGTCGATGCGAGCTCGCGAGCCATTGGCTCAAGTGCCGCCTCTTTAGCGAAGGGCGAGCGAATCGAAGACAGGCCCCCGGTCCGTGGAGAGGGAAGAGGTGTCTTCGTTCGTGGTAGCGCGCCGCCCAAAACTGACTTGTATCGAGAGATCGGTAAGAGACACTTGTATCTAGAAATCGGTGAGAGAGACTCGTATCTAGAGATCGGCAAGAGACACTTGTGTCTAGAGATCGGTGGGAGACACTTGCTCTACCGCGCGCCGCATAAACTTAATTAGTCACGTGAGCTGAAATGATTACTCTCAAAACGTGCGCTATTTGACTTGGCGCTTCATACGAGATTTTTGCTCTGCGCAATGTCACATCATCGGTGAAATTCATTAGACTCGCTACCGGAAGGAACTTCCTCTCCGGAGACCGCAAGCCGAGCGCGGAATCACCATTGTTTACGATCGGCAACGAGACGTTGTGACCTGGGTCGCGTGTCATGAAATGTGGACGACGCCAGCGCAGCATTGGGTCCAGAGGGAGCGTGTTGTCGGTGGCTTCCGCCTGAGTACGCGCCACAGCCGCCCGACTCCAGCCCGGGAATGCATCACTCACCACTGCTGACATCACGCCTCAGAAGAGCACCAGATAAGTAGTTTTGTGCAGCCAGGTGACGCTCAGCCCTTGTTTCCCGCGTAAGTGCGGACGAACTTTAGATATTCGGAGCTGTAGCGGATGTGCCGGTAATCAGGCACGAGGGTAGCGGCCAAGTACTTGTGTTCAATTTTTGTATCAAATTTCATTTTAAAGTAAATAAGAGGCCGCCGATGTACAAAAAAACAACATGTAAATTCATTTGTAAAAATCATTGTTATGCCAATCATCATCATCATAATCATATTTTAGAATAAGTAAATATTATCTTGAAATGCCCATCTGTGTATTATTGAGCATGCAAACCCCCGACCCACCGCAGACGGGTTACAATATCGTTTGTATCAACGGTATTATAAACCGCGTCCCATGACTCCTGCAAGTAATCAATGAATAATTTTATTTTACTTTTAGTAAATAATCTACTCATACGTGTATCATTTATTGTGTCTTCGTTGAATTTAATTTGATCTGTGTAGGTACATTCATTGTAACATCTAAACTCAAGGAATTAATTAAATTGAGAAACTGTTCTTTCTCGCCAGATTCGACCATAAAATCTTCGCATACAATAATGGATTCAGAAGAGCGATTGCTAACTTTATTAAGTGTTATCCCCAGGTTTTCTAAAATCAAAATATAAATTGCAGCTCTCTGTGTTGGAGGCCTGTAGGTGAAAAGTAATATCATTTTTAGCGAAGGAAGATGTACAACAGAAATTTCGAATACATTTTCAACGGAATACATATTTAATTTCCTCAAGGAGACAGAATGGATATTATTTGTAACGTAAAAACAAGAACCCCCGTGTGTAGAACCTTTATGCGATTCTCTCTCTCTCTCTCTCTCTACAATAAAAGCGTGCGAGGTAAAAGTTTGGAATTTGGAAAATGCTAAGTTCATTAGGAGATACTAACCAATGTTTTGTAAAGCAAAGAACATCCATTTGTTTTAAATAGCTCTATAGAGCTGCCTCGATAAACTCAGTTTTATTTGAATGGAATTGAATAATATGGTGTAGTATGTTTATCTTTTGCAAGTACCTACACGAATGTTTTTCTGCTGAATCTGACTGTAGTTGCTATATATTTACTCCATTTTTACCTCGAGTGCGTGGTCGAAGGTTGTAATGTGGATAGGAGTGATAGGTTGTGAGGAAATTGGGGCATCATGTATAGATGAATTGGTAGTGGAAGTTGGAGAAACGGACAGACTTTTGACAGGAGATTGAGAAGGACTGGAGTTGATGCATTGTGCAAGCTTGTTACCGACAGCATGTTTACCAGCAAGGTTCATGCGAAGACCATGCCGGGTGAAGTGTTTTGCTAGAGGGAATTAATTTCAAAGCGTGTTACATTTTTTTCTCTCGGTTGCAGTTTTAATCGTTGGTTTGCGTGCTTAATCTCGCTGCGTAGTGTTGGTCTGTTGTACCAGAAGGGCAGAGTCGAGACTACAATGTTAGTGTTTTAGGCATTGTAATTTTTTTGCATGTTGTTCAGGTGTAATATGACCGCCCAAATTAGTCATTCAGCCCTCCTGTGATAATGACTGTGTCCTTATTGGTCAGTGTCTTCATGTGGGTGTCCAACTCTGCAGTCACATCTGCAAACTTCCCGTTATGTTTAAAAATCGGTGAGACTGAGTAGTTGGAGGGTAACTTCCTACTGAGAATGGAGGAAAAATGGCGGCCATGGTTGAACCTGCATGGTTGAAATAAGTACCTGTTTTTTAGGCCCAGTAGGAATGTCTTTGTTTTCAAGTGGGCTAGGATGCGCAGCTTTACGTGTTTTGGTTTTGACATGCTTCCTAGCCTGTTTGCGTTGGTTTGTGCATGTATTTGTCGATGGTAGGGAAGGGTTTTGAGGATCAGGAAGGCGAGGAAAATCTGTTTCAAGTTTGTTCTGAGACACCTGCAGTTTTTCCCTTTTCGGAAATTTTCGAACGGATCGGGGTATAAGGCACATCTTCAGTTTTTTCAAAATATATTTCAGTTAAAGTTTCGTCGATTACCGTGACACTTTCCTTTTTTATTGTGAACTTTAAATCATTCAAAAATTTTAAATTAACATAATATTGTATGTATCATTCGGTTTTCAATAAAAAGCTTATAAGAATATATTACATAAGAAATTGAATTGTTAATTTGATGTATTGCAGATTGGATAGCTGTGTTGCCTGCCTATTTAACAGACCAGTGAATTCTAAATGTTTACTTCGACTTTCCAAACAGACCGACCAGGACAGGTTTTTATTTTTATGAATAGGCGTTCGCGCAATCCACTTGAGCTTGTCTTGCCCCAGTGCTAGTGGGCTAAGGCGAGGAAGAGCCCGAAGGACTATGTGAGTTGTTGAGAATCGAATTGAAACGGAAAATATGGTGGGTAGAATCACGCTGACTTTTCTTTGTGTGCCTTGTATACCAGCAGCTGATAATGCTGAATTCCCTCTGTAGGTACAATATCGAAATTAATTATGAATTGATCACAAAGCTGTGTAAGCTTAAAAAACAGGGACGTCCTAGGTCTGAACCCTAGGAGAATTTTGAACATCAGCTATGTAGCTGGATCTGATAATGCCAATGTTTAATGACAATACTAGAGATCGTTTTTGAACTTTTCCAAGAGTTAAAGAGAGAATAAATTAAAAGGAGAACACTAGTTCTATTCTGGCCTGAAGCACATAGGAGAGAAAATAAATTATTCAATGGTTTCCAAGAAAAATAACCCCTCAAATATGTCAATTTGAAAAATTGCATTTCTCTTTCAAAATATTATTGCACGTAGAAAGTTTGCATCGGGACAGTCTTTGATAAATACACTCAGCCGCAATAATACACACAGCCCTTTGCCACAATTTTACAAAATGTGCTCGCGATAATGGGGCGACCCTGAAGGTCGCAGATAAGAAGAACCTGTTGTACGGTTTACGTCAACTCGTTACGTTTATGATAGATGCTTCACCAACTTACAGCCTTCCACTACCAAAATATCAAAACAATACTTTCATTGTCCCTCAATCTCTATGTATATACTATGTATCTCTTATATTATAGGTAATACCTTAAGTTATTATTTTCATCTGGTGTTATCTTCCAAAACAGACGTCACGGACAGAGAAATAGCTTTTAACACTCGACCCTTAACCCTTAGTTATAATTAATTTTTAATTTTTTTAAATAATTGAGTTGGTCACGAATACTGGTTGTTCAGCTTGGTGCGATAGACATTGAAAGAGTGGGCTATATGGAAAGGTAATTTCGCTCATGCAACTAAAACCCTAAGATTGTTCAGCAAGGCGGTTACTATGTAATGTAGGTTGGGGAATCCTTCGTACAAATAGTAGCAACTACAGAAGTGGTTTACCGTCACACACGGAGTGCACCGGTAAATGCAGGATAACATGGCAGACACGCTAAATTTGTTTAGTGGGCGCCAAGCGTGTATCTTACCTGCCATCCTACTCCGACATTGACAACCCCAGGATTTGAGTGCTCTGGATCAAAGAAATGCATTATGTTTACTAGCTAATTGAATAATACACTGAGATGGAATTTTATAAATTGTAACTCATCTAAATGGCAGGAACACGTTTATTGAGAAAAGGAAAAGTCTTAATTACAGATTAAAATTACAATGTCACTTAACAATTTCCAGTCCAGAACTGTGGTTTAACTTACATGGAGATGGACAAATACACAAAAAAAGGTGGCAGTGGTCGTGCTACTTCACTTTGGTGGAATTGCACGCCCGGGAGCGTTTACCGGTCAATTCCGGCTACGGAGTCCCGACGAAGCACAGCCGAAGTGGCCTCGTACACAGCAGGAAGCATCTCGTTCTCCCGGCGCATGCCCGGAAAATCAGCAGCGTCCGCGACCATGCTCGAGGCAACGAATCACGACGACGGCGTGCAAGGCAGGGCCGTCAAACAGCACCTTTCCGCGCTCGCGCAGCCGGTAGAACGGTCTGCCACCCTTTTAATTGCATTTAGAGTGTCGAACCAACTGATTCATCACGAATCCGATTCATTACTCTTTCGAATTACGATTGAGTGAGTGATATATAGTCGATTTGCGTAGGCTGGCAGGTACTGCTCGGTCACACGCCAGTAGATAGTTGACTCCGCCGTAAGTTGCCTAAGTCTCATCTTATGAAGTCTCTCTCTCTGCAGCTCGTCCTATCTAGTTTGTCTCTCATAAGTTCCTCCTACCACGTTCTCAGATCAAGTGCCCTGTATCAAGTCGTCATCTTCAGTCTTCTATCAAGTCTCTCTTTTCCTAGATTCTCTGCTGCTCCCTCCCTTTCTCCTCCATACCCATTTGTAAAGTTCTGTGCTCTCTCACGTGCTGATGCTTTTCCTCTGATTGGTTTGATCATCAGGCTTCTGGATCCTTCCACTAAACTTTTCCGGCGAATGGCTCTAGGCAATCCCTTCCCTTAGAGATCCACTTTGTTGTGTTTTTAATTGGTCGCCTTTGTGCGATCATGGGCACGTGGCGATCTCAGAGAAAGCGAGGCAGAACCTGCTGTCTCGCTGATAACGTTATGGCGCCTTCTCAGGAATTAACCAGAGATAAAGAGATAAAGCGCCATCGACTTCCCTAACGTGATTGTTCCGGTATTCAGTCCGACAATCGCTGGGGACAAGGGATGAGACGGGTTGGTGGAAGGGTACTCCCGTCTTGAGCGGCTAGCGGAGGAGGCCCAGGGGAGTCCGTCTTAGTGCACCTGCGAAACCCTTTGTGGGGGGCGGAGGGTGGCGAGGGCCTGCCAAAGTGAACATGTGCGCATGACGAAATGGCCGGAGAGGGACGTCTGCGCCGATTGGTACGAGCATGTAACCGGAGGTTCCCGGTGCACACTGCAATTTAACAAAATGCATCGCTATATATTGTGACGCAACGCTTTATCAAACGGACGGCGGCGGCGTGGGTAGGGGGCGTCCGCGGTTGGTCATCGAGATGCAATAATAATAATAATAATAATAATAATATTGATAATTTAAATTTCCTTAATAGGAAATCGAGGACTAAAGGAGGGTTCTTGCCTGCGTTGTTCCACACCTTTTCCACGAAAAAGAAAAGAAAGTGCAATGTTACGAAAAACAAACAATGACATTTAATGAAAACTGTAGTACACAGGCATCTGCAAGTTTCTAAACAAACACAAAAGCAACAGCACAGAAATAATGTCACAACAGTGTACAATTGTCCGGCTGCCCGTACCCA
Source organism: Teleogryllus occipitalis (assembly GCA_011170035.1). Taxonomy (NCBI): domain Eukaryota; kingdom Metazoa; phylum Arthropoda; class Insecta; order Orthoptera; family Gryllidae; genus Teleogryllus; species Teleogryllus occipitalis. Next base: position 28,606 of record BLKR01000301.1, read on the forward strand.
AATACAAGAACAAAAAAAAGCAAATCAACAAAGAAGTACTGTTTCTAGAACTATTCTGAGAATTATAACCATCTAACATCCTTTTTAAAAAAAATGGAAAATCAAATTATTAACTTTGAACAAATGATTAAGTCCCTTGGAATTAATATTATCATTCCAATTAATTTATACAACACTTATGTTCCTTCACTCCAAAACAATTCAGATTTATACATTCCTCATCACAATTCCCTCATTTCAATAATAAATTCACATCCAATCACGATCAACACACAGCAATAGAACTTTGATTTCCAATGTAAACTCTAGAATAAACATTCCATACTATGATCAACACACATTAATGGAAATTTAATTTACAATGTAAACTTTAGAATAAACATTCCGCTTATTTTTCAATAATAATTTCACATCCCATTTTGATCAACACAGCAATAGAAATTTAATTTACAATATAAACTTTAGAATAAACATCCTACACCATTTCTCCAGAAATTGTATAAAAAATATTCATGACTGACAAAGTTTTCTTATACCTTTTGATAAATACTCAAGAAAGTAGGGTGTATCATTACCCAAAGTTTTAATGATAATACTAGTTCATTACCATACAAGTAATCATTGCAACATTTTCTTTCTCTTTATCCTGCATGGTCACATAGCATTCCTGCTACCTGCTATGAAATCACACCATATTAATTATGATCAGAAGGAAATAATGAATAAACATTGTAATGAAACGTTACAGACAGCAGTAAAAATAACTAACTGTCCTCCCACTGAGCTAATATTTTTCAGAATCTGTGGTATTAGACAATCTCCACTAAGATACTACATTACCACAGAAATTGCAGAATTTCACTCCCAAATTGACCAAAATTAAGAACTTAACACTTTCCTTACAGTAAGAGAACTGCAATACAAGTTGCAAATAAACAGTACATAATTGGCAGCACTACAAGTTAATAAAAGTGAAAGTTCACCTTTCTTTAAATTCTTCTCCCATGAATAAATAATCAGTTCACAATCCACACATGTACTTTGGTGATTGAACATTGATGCTTTACTATGCACAATTTCATTTACCAGTCTTTCAAGTCTTCAACTCAGAATGATGCAATAGAACATCGTGCATTTCAAAGGATATTACACATCTCTCACAAAATATACTCACAGAAAGTCACTCGCCACTTGAAAATGTCAGAGCCGACCTCTCTAATGCTCCCCACAATTCTAAATTTTGATATCGCATACCAGCTTGAGGAGAGATTGATTCTCTAACCTCACACGTTTACGTTTCCGTCCCCTTTATTCTAACGTGCCTCTAACACTACGTCACATCATCTCGTGAAACAAATACTCCACAACCCACTCAATTACATTTTTCCATTTACCTCCTGTTTTGTGGTAGAGAGCTGCATACCACTCATCACCAGCACAGTCCTGCTTCACACCCCCGTCTCTCGGCACTTCAACATCCTCTCTCCTCCTAGCTCCCACCTCAAAAAAAAAAAAAAAAAAAAAAAGGCTGGGTTGTCGGAGCGCTTCCAGATTTCGTCAGTCCCACTACATCAGCGAACTCTATCGCTAGCCTCGAGGTTTCGCCACGCCGGCTTGGAGCGCGCATTTTAAATTACCCCGCTGCACACGTCCCTCGCGTTCACGAAGCGCGGTGGTCCGTGTATGCGACGGGGCGTTACAATATATATATATACATATATATATATATATATATATATATATATATATATATATATATATATATATATATATATTGCGACGGAACACGTCGTCTCTCTTTACGCGACGCGCCGGCATTCATCAACCTTTGAAGGGTCAGAGCGCTTATACCCCACGAGAAAGATTTCTAGCGTGGGTATCACCAGTAACGTGCGATCTCTCCGCCCCTCCGTCGCCGGGCCCTACCATTTGTCTATTCTTTTTACAAATTGTTTTACTCTCCCAGGAAACCCTACTTGGTACGTGACTTGGGAAACTCACACACATTTAATAATATGCGCTACGATTTGCTTGGAAAAACAATTCATTGGTCGAAAGATTCAACAATATAAATTTTACAAAAAAATACAATGTGCAAGCCTCTGCATTGCACCGGTGTTTAAATAGCAACAAGCAATTTTTCTTTTCTAAACTACTTAAATTACCACTAATCTCATGATTTTATACATTTAAGTATTCATGAAATAACACTCATCATAAACTTACGCTACCAGCTGGCGCTGAATTGGAATATAGACCTGTTATTTCCTCAAATCTTATTTTGCACACTACTACTGCAATATTAATGTTTAATTTTTATGTTACGCTTTCATTCGTAAATTGAACCACTTAAATTTAAGTACAGCTTATGGGAGGCTAGAAATGCCTTCCTGTCCAGATTCAAATTATAAAACAATTTTAAAATGACTTCTAAAACAAAATAAATTTTCCTTTGAATCTAATTTAACATTCAGCTTTCTGACAGTTTTTATAACTTTCACGGGTACTCACTCTCGTCATCAGTGTCTCGGTGATGTGTACCTCGGGATTCCACTACTCTTCGGGCAGCGTGCTCGCAGATTCGGAGTCGACGTCGGAACGGGCCGGCGGCGCCTGCCCGCTTCGGGACGGATGGCTGCGCTCCGCACGACTCGTACTGATGCGTCGGCGTCGGCGATGACCTCTCAAAGTCCACGGCGTTCCCCTCAGGCAGCTCTCCTCCTCGCGATGTCCCAATTCTTGTACCACCTTCTCGGATGTGCACCGAGTCGAGTTTTACTCACGTTCGGATAGTCCGTGATAATTTATAATTCTGATTTTCTTCTTCTGGGTAGAAATTCTTCGCAGACGGCTTTCCGGGCGGCGTGCAGTTTGTAACTAGTGGTCTCGCAGTTTTTTATTATCAGCTTAGGGCACACGTTTCCACAATTTCACAATACTAGCGTTAGAGTTCTCTCACCGCTCGGGCTCGATTCTACTGAATAATCTTCACCGTTGGAATCAGCCTTCGTGCTACAATTACGGGCCAAATTGTAATACACTAACAACATTCAACTGCACAGTTCTCGTTGCGACTAGTTGACTTTGCTAAAAAGCAGTAGTTTTCTGCCACTCATGAATATTAGAGCACTGTCTGCCTAAGCTCGTCTCACCTACTTTCTTCTCGCACACACCTCTACCGAAAAACTCGTCCGACTTCCACGAAATTTCAGAAGAGAGTGTTGGGATGTCCAATTTCAGACACCTCGCGTGACTGATTCCGACCAATGGCAGCCTCGGGTCTTATCGGCCCTTGCCTAATTGGCTGATATCATGAAGTCACTGGTTTGAACCTAACCGTCGCTGCGCGTCACCCTCTGATAACTGCGCGCGTTCTTCAAATCTCACGATGGCTACTCATGGAATGTGGCCATCTCTTCATTAACACATGAGAGGAATGGACTACGTCCGTTTCGTCTATATATATATATATATATATATATATATATATATATATATATATGTGTGTGTGTGTGTGTGTGTGTGTGTGTGTGTGTGTGTGTGTGTGTGTGTGTGTATTGTGATGGACCCAGATTTTCGGTCCAATACAACAGTGATTCTAAGATAAGAGGGGGTACAGGTAATCTTTTTCGTGAATGGGCTTTAGGGTATTCGTGCATATACATTGAAAATACAAATTACAATACAAAGAACATAAGATACTTTATTCCAAACACTTCATTACAATATGCGTCTCTTTTCACTTTTCCAACCTTAAATGCTAATGAATCACTGCTACCCTTATTACCATTTCCTAAAAAGACTGCTCAACACATAAAACTTTATATATTATAGACTTTTGGGTCGGCAACACTGCTACCCTCGGGAGCCTCGGGGGCGGGGGGGGGGCTCTCCGAGGGGCTCGGCTGTTCTCTGTCCCGGTCGCTTCTTGAGGCCCGGGGCGGCCGTTGCTTGATTTGTTCTGCTCGGATCACCACATGCCTTCGGCCCTTATCCACACGTCGCTCATTCCATCCGGGCATTATTGATATTCTGCTCTCGTTCACACCATCCGCACCGTCGACTTCGTGGACACGCTACTCACAATAATAGTCTACAGTCCTCGCCGGATGTGTCGCTGCAGTTGCGCCTCCACGTGGTGTAACTCATCCCACGACTGATCTCTGGCACTCTCCCAGACCTTAACGTCACAATTTCTAGTTAGATTTTGTAGATTGTTCACCATGCTCACCTCCACATCAATTCTCACTGTACCCACTTTCCATCGGCACGCATCACATCTCCCCAGTTCCTTAATTCCTTCGCAAGCCACACAAGTACACGCACCCGTTCCGTCTCCTCTCGAGTTCTATTACTCGCTGCCCGTTTTCTCTCGTGCTGTTCGCACTTCTTCTCGCTCGCAGTGTTACCCTGACTCGTTCAGAACGGGTCAGTCGGCAACGGCCATAGCTACCGCGTAATTTAACTGGGTCGGCCGCTGCACCTCTGTTTAGAAACGCGATGCGTTTCAATATAAAATATATAGCTCTGCCTGCTGTGGGTTGCGTTTTATACTGATCACTATCTCTCTCTCTCTCTCTCTCTCTATATATATATATATATATATATATATATATATAGAGAGAGAGAGAGAGAGAGAGAGAGAGAGAGAGAGAGAGAGCAGGCAGAGCGAAATACACTGGCAACCATGTTTGAGCGGGTCGGATAGCGGCTGGTGCTTTCAAGCAGTTAAACTGTCGGGAAGTACGCTTAATCCCCTCTCCCAATTACACCCTTTATTTATTTATTTATTTATTTATTTTACGTCAAAAAACAGTTAAAAACTGCGTATGACGTGCTATGGGGAAAAGTGAATTGTGTGCACATTTTCAAAATTCTGTGATCCCTACACTAAGTCATATACTACTTAAATTTTGAATTTTTGAAAGGGAGAAAAAAAACTCCCATGTAATAAAATCGATTTTCAAGGATAAATAAGCAATAAATTTTGAATTTTGAAAGGGAGAAAAAAAACAAAAAAACTCCCATGTAATAAAATCGATTTTCAAGGATAAATAAGCAATATATTTTGAATTTTGAAAGGGAGAAAAAAAAACAAAAAAACTCCCATGTAATAAAATCTATTTTCAAGGATAAATAAGCAATAAATTTTGGCTCTTATTACTTCCTGCCGCGACAACGTGGAAACGATAATTTGAATAATTGTATTTCCCACTGAATTCTAGAAGACGTGCACAGAAAATGAAGTTACATTTATGTCCAGAAGCAAAACAAGGGGCCATCTCAGCATTTGCTCAATGGATCAGGGAAACTGGACGAAAAACCTGATCGAGATGGGGGTCATTGACCCGGAAGCTGTGTTACAATAGTTGTTACAGGTTGTTTATACTCATTTATACAGTCCAAATGGTAATTAATGCATTATGTATCATTGTTAAATTTAATGTTACTTTTCTTGTGATGCTCAGTATAGTCTCTAATTGTATAGAAACAGTTATGCAGCAGAAACGATTTCACTTGGGATTTAAACTTTTCTATTGAATTTAATCGTTTAATGTCATCTGGCAAAGTGTTGTAAAATAATGTACATGTATTGTATGTGAATTTTTTGTAATGAGCTGTTGATACCATCCTGAGGAGAAGAGCAGGTGACCGCCGAATTCAAAGAGAAAGGCTCGTACATGCTTGTTTGGCGTGAAAAGAAGATTGAATTGTCAAGAACGACGATTCCTTCGTAAATTGTTTAAAAGTGAAATAAACTTGCCATGTAAAATATACCTTGAGGTAAATTGAATAGTAACCTTTGCTTGTTTTAGTTTCATAACAAGATACATACGCTCCAGAAATTTATGTTTTATACTTTTCTGTTTTAAATAAATATTAATAAAGTATAGTAAATAAAATATAGTAAATTTAACTGAGTCTGAGTCGAATGAGTAAATTTCTTTTTACACTACAATGCTTGTTATGAGGAAATTCCTATTTTTTGCTGCAACCATTCTATGATCAGAGTAGAATCTGACGTTAGAGATAGTAGCCATTTCCTGTACGTTGTGTATTTGATCAGTAAGTATAAAGTCTATCTCGTTTCGAGTCTTGCTGTCTGGAGGGCATCATGTCCACTTCTCCTTTGGTCTTGTTTTGAAAAAAAATTACAATTTTAAGTTTTTGGCCTGCCGCAAACTGAACTAACTTCTATTGTTTCTCTTTTCCCAACGGAAGCTTCCCGTTACTTCGTCTGGATGAAGATTTCTCCCTACTTTAACATTAAAATCTCCGATAACGAAGGTCAAGGGTTCTTGTGTACTTGGTTTGGTCGGGGCGTAGAATTGGATGACTGTGATTCTGGTCAGGAACATTTCAACTTCAATACCGTGATTCTCTCTGAGAATCCTAGTATTTCGTCTACCCTGTTTTTCAGTCTTTCTTTTATCCAGAAACCAACTCCTTTTTGTCTTCGTGTCGTTCCAATATAGCTGAATAAATCTCCATTTGTTCTTTCGCGGATTGTTTCGCCGTCTCTTAGAATTTCATTAAGTCCTATGATGTGGTAGGTCCTGTCCTTCACAGCAGTTTCAAACTCTTCAATTTGCTCTTCCGATTATCGGGTCCGTGCATTAAACGTCGCATTAGAATTTTTCTTAGAAAGGCAGGGATATGATTTTGCTCTCTGATTTCTTCTTGTTACACGTTTGGGAGAGAGATTTAGTGTATTTGTGGATAGATGTGTTACACTGTTGTCTTGTTTTAATCTCTTTGCCATTAGTTTTTTGTGAGATTGCTCCAATTTTCCCAAATTCCATTTATCTGCAGCCTCTGAAAACCAATCTTGACTGAATTTCCTCTTGCTTTCCAGCAAATTGCTGTTTGTATTTTCCGTTCTTGACGTGTCATGTCATTTTCAATGAAAATTTCCTGACATTTCAACTTCCCTTTCTCATTATTTCCATCTTGTCATCGAAACAATTCATCTTCACTTTGATTAATTTTCATTCGTTAGGGTCTCGTCCAACGTATCACGAATGTTTTGTTTACGCCTGCTGGTTCAAAATCTCTTGTAATTTTTTGGCATCATTAAACTTTTTGTAGTGAGATTCCTTTTATAATATTGATTTTTTCCACTTTTACTCGCTTCCATTTCTTCTAGGAATTTAATTTGATGCTCTACGCCTGCAGTTTTATCGTTAGTTTCCTTCTTTATTCTTTCTACATCCACTCTGATAGTCTTAATACTTGTTTCGGCTATACCCTTTCTTATTTTGGAATACATTTCTTCAAATAGTATATATTTGGTCTTAAAGGAAAGGAGAAATACTCCTTTGGTATGCAATGACTTTTTTAAACCAAGGGGAAAAATACATCAATAAATTGAAAAAAAAATACAACCCTTGTGTAGTGCTGGTCAGCTAATGAGACCAACTAACGGGACGTTTGAAAAATATCCCTATCGGATGAGAACATGTGTTCATACTCCATTTAAGGTAGTTTCGTTTAGATTTGTGTCGGTAAAAGCCGCTGCCAACCTTCACACAATTACACTCTATATTACGTTTACGTAGTAGTGACATTTTTTTAATTTATTTATTTATTTTTACGTCAAAAAACAGTTAAAAACTGCGTATGACATGCTATGGGGAAAAGTGAATTGTGTGCACATTTTCAAAATTCTGTGATCCCTACACTAAGTCATATACTACTTAAATTTTGAATTTTGAAAGGGAGAAAAAAAACAAAAAAACTCCCATGTAATAAAATCTATTTTCAAGGATAAATAAGCAATAAATTTTGGCTCTTATTACTTCCTGCCGCGACAATATGGAAACGATAATTTGAATAATTGTATTTCCCACTGAATTCTAGAAGACGTGCACAGAAAATGAAGTTACATTTATGTCCAGAAGCAAAACAAGGGGCCATCTCAGCATTTGCTCAATGGATCAGGGAAACTGGACGAAAAACCTGATCGAGATGGGGGTCATTGACCCGAAGCTGTGTTACAATAGTTGTTACAGGTTGTTTATACTCATTTATACAGTCCAAATGGTAATTAATGCATTATGTATCATTGTTAAAATTAATGTTACTTTTCTTGTGATGCTCAGTATAGTCTCTAATTGTATAGAAACAGTTATGCAGCAGAAACGATTTCACTTGGGATTTAAACTTTTCTATTGAATTTAATCGTTTAATGTCATCTGGCAAAGTGTTGTAAAATAATGTACATGTATTGTATGTAAATTTTTTGTATTGAGCTGTTGATACTGTCACCCGATAAATATGATTTCTACGTCGAGTGTTATAGTAATAGACTTCGGCATTTTCTGAAAATATATTCCCGCCCCTAAGCAAGTCATTTTTGACAAAAACCACCGATTCGTAAATAAAAAGACACGGTAATGGTAGAATTCCTAGATTAATGAAGAGAGGGTTACATGAATCACGTGGGTGGGAAATTTAAGGTTGCAACAAAAAATTGACTTCTTCTGTAGATTCCGTCACCTTTAAAAGCCATTCATGTGAACTGTGCTGTGCCAATTTTCTATTTTTGCTAGCGATTTGCCTTTAACAGTTTGCCGTTTTTTATAATCATTATTAATTTTCCTGAATACTATTTCTTAATAATTAGAAAATAATGGATACCCCAACTAGAACTGCGCCTGTACTTAGTATTTTGCCATTAAGGATAATTTGCTTTCAGTTTTCGTTAGATTGGGAGAATAGCTATCCCCCTGCTCCAAAGCCCCCTGTACGTATAAATCTCCGCAGCAACGTACTCTCATTAAGGGGGTCCGGTAATGCAAATATTTTAAAAAATCAATTTCTACTTTTGAACAGTTTTAAATAGTTTGATTTTTCACCTTTCCAGTGGTATATAATACATATACTTTTGTAGGTCATAAGTTGCTGAAATTAATTTTTAAAGAACATGAGGATGGGGCGTGGCGCCCCTGACGAACTGACAGTATTTTGACAGGTCGAATAAAGGAGTACTGAGTTCCAAATTATCTAGACATTTTTGAATCTCCCGCTCGATATGTGAATAATTACTATCTGAAATCGGCTGCAATGCTATCTATTTACTCTGTGACGTTATTTGATATTCATCTGTCTCTCAAAGTTCAAATACATACTATAATACTACTATACTGCATATATAATAGGTGTTTCCACGTAAGAAAAGACCCTAAAAATTCAAGATGGCGGAGTTTCGGCACTGCCAACCTCAACGAAATAAAACGCGAAAGCGCCGACGCTACTTGTTTAAATGTAGTACGTAGTGGCCTTCAAAAATCCAGATATGCTGAAATGATTTGTTAATATTGTTCTACGACTTATAAATCGCAACAGGCATATGGTAAAATAATTTAATTTATAATTTATATATGAAATTTGTTTTTATTAATTAATTATAATATTAAATATAATACTTTTAATTAAATTACTTATAAATTTAAAAATATTTGAACTCTCAGAATTAATAAAATATTATTGAAACTGAAGAATAAATGAAATAGTAGAATGTTATTTTATTATACAATAGGAAAAAAAGGTATAAACAGGGGATTTATAGAATAGAGATGAAATGAAATACATGACTCAAAATAATTTTAATTTTCGAACAGTACACAATGAAGTGAAATAAAACTATTCTTTACTGAACTAGAAATATTTGTATAATAATAGTTTCATGCATGTAATATTGACACATGACCACGATCAAAGCATGTCTAAGGAATGAACAAATCTACTGTATGAAAATGGCAATGTTTGAAATTTCATGAAAATTGAATTGATCAGATATATGATTTGATATACTGCGAAGATTCAGTAAAGAATAAACTGATGCACCATGGGTGGTCAATTTTATTGACAAATTGCAAGGAGCAGTCATTAAAATTTCTTGAACACCGATGGTCCACAGCAATTTATTTTCACAAAAATTATTGAATTTTTACAACAATTTTAAAGCCTAATTCCCCTGGGCTTACAAACATTACAAAACATCCTGGCATTTACCTTAAGCGATCAGGGAAAACCAGGGAAAACAAAGAAGTATGCTACCATATATATAAAAAAAATTGAATAAGAAAGTGAATTAATCCTCAATTGGATTGTAAAAATATTATCATTAAAAATCAACGTTAAGAAATTTGGCTGACTTATAATAAACTGAATTAATAAACTACTTTAAAATTTTACATATATTGATAGCATACCCATCCTTTCGATCAGGATGACGACTGAGGGCCGATTTCTAGCATGCATACAGAAACATAAGTCAAAATAATGGAGACATTTACAATACGTGAAATAATATACATAAAACATTCCATATTTATAAAATGAAAAATCCGGTAGACACAGCAACCCTGCAACATAGAACAATCAATGCAGTATCTATTGTCCAATCATGATAAATTCAATAAACAGACATGTTATTGTTATAAGATCAAAAATTATTCCGAGGAAATTATGTTCTTGCAATGAAAAACAAAAAAATTAAAAAAGGACATTATCACATTTAAATAAAAAAAATTGCTACTTAACTTATATATTACTTCAAACTCCAGTAACATATGAAAAACGAAATTGTCCAGAAGAAAAGTTGGCCCAAGAATTTTTGCTTCACATTACAGTATTCAATATAATATGTAACCAAAAAAAATTACCTACAAAACCAATAAAATTTACAAACATAAATAGAAAATCATTGAAAAAAAAATTAAAATGAAATGTTAATTACCAAAAAGTAATATAGCACATCAGTAGTAAACATTAAAATTTACTCTACATCATGCCAAATAATATCATGAAATAAGTACTTACTAATTTCACTTAACAACTGATTACCATTTGAACAAAACATCTAAATAAAATGATGTATGTTCTGAACTCCATTATTGCATATCTGAAACATTTATTAATGTAATGTATGTTTCACACACATGCTAAATCTTTCAAGTGTATTCATTTATATCATTTTGCATCTGTACTTAAACAGAACACAAACTCAGAGGCATTGGCAGTAATGATTAATTGTATTACAGGGATAATGTAAAGGAAATTGATTAACTGTTAATTCATTGGGGTTAATTAATGTTAATGAAATGGTGCTCTTAACTAGTGTCTTCGGTTGAATTGAGAAGGCAGGAGTTCACTCAGGATCTCACACTCATTAAAACTATTAATGCACACTCACTGCAATAACCACAATTCCATAATCGAGTTTATTCTAGCTATTCCTTTTCTGGGGCACAGTGTAACCAAATTTGTTCTTAATCTTGACTTGGTGGTTGCTTTACGGGGGCAGGAGTTTTATAATTTGAGGCACATCTGAAATCTTGAGTTACATATTTTATAAGAATATCACTTTTATTCCGTCGTGTAATATATGAATATATTTCAATAAAATAATTATGATTCACGCACACATGTTCATTGTGAAGACGTTCTTGAGGCATGCAATAAAAAGTCAATAATTATTGTGACATTGATGGCTTACCCCCACAATTACAGCTACCTTTGCAATGACACTGCTCTCAGGAAGTTTCACTTCTTTACGAGAATTTTTCTCGCTCTTGTACTTATAAACATTAAGAAGGACCTGCCTTTCACCACTCGATAAAATCCACTTCCCCTTCTGCTTCACTGGAGAGTTATTTCTGGAATTACCTGACATTTCTAAAAATGTCAAGCCCAGCACACAATAAGATTTCCTTTAGGAAACAATTCGCGCACGCATGCAGCTCACTCGCATAAGCTCACAATCTCCACACAACGCGCACAAATTCGTTTCGCTCGCATGCATGCCAGTCTCCAGCCAACAAAAAGTCCCTGGCAGCAATACTTCCATTACGTGGGGAATTACGTTGGGGTTGGCACCTACTTTCTCCAATCTAAATGGTAATCAAAAGTCCCTAAGTCAATGTAGTTTGTATGGCGGGTGGTTTACGGGAGGTTGGTATTGCCAAGCTCTCTGGGTCACATCTTACGTGAAATAAATCTTACCTGGCGGATCCAACGTGCTACGTTCGCGAAGGCCTTCCGACCCTCGCTCTCGACACCTGGTTCGCGCCTCCGCTGTCGCTCCGGAGCTCACGTTGTTTTATATACCTTCCTCACTTTTAAGAGTATTTTAAAGGGAACACTCACTTTTAAGAAAATGTCTTTTTGAGGGAATAGTAAATAAATAGACATTAAAAAATGTCATTTCCTACTAAGCAAATTTTAAAAACTATAAAAGTATAAAACTATAAAAATATTGTACTCACGTCTAATCTTTTTGTGAAGTTCTGTAAATTGATACTTTAGATGTTAAGAATTTCCACATAATGCCACTAATACTTTTTTTAACATTTTTTTCTCCACATATATTCAAAAAGATAAGTTTGAAATTGGTCTTTGACGCCATGCCGAGGCAATTGGCACTTAATTGCACTCCAAGTGCTTTCGATTGTATTGGTGTGCTCCATGGTGGAAATAACCATGGTTATTTCCACCATGGTGTGCTCATTATTTTCAGGATCCTTGAAGTGCAAAGAGTGGTTGACGGCGAAATGCCGATAACCTTCGTCTTTTAGACAATTATAAGATCTCCAGCAATCTCGAGATCACAATGGATCCCAGTTTGATGAAAGTTTTTATATTGTCTAAAAGAACCGCTTTGCCTCTTTTTCAGCAATCTTGAAAAAACAGCGTTTTGACACTCGTTCAATTCCCCCGAACACCCATTTTCCATTCACTCTCTTACCTCTATTAAACTTCCTTTTGCCGAATTTACTTTCGTCAATTTCCACAATCACACCTTCACCACCCAAAGGTACACTTTCTCTATCCAGAATCATACAACATACTTCCCTACAAAAACTCATCCAATCCGTCACCGTTTTTGCATCTACATTCACATCATTCATAATATGCTTAACATTCGCTCGCGCAACCCATAAATAAGTCATACTACGGTGTAAGATATATATCTTACACCGTGGTCATACTAAGAACCTGAATCATACTTAACTTACTCCCTCTGAACCATGAATCCTTACGTACAGAAACAGTATAAACATGTGCATTCATACCTTTCTTATGACAAAACCAAGCAAACTCATCTGCAAAATTTCTTTTTTTTTTATAATTTCATTTCTCTTCCACACTTCGAACATTCACGTCTACTTACAATAATTCCAACATTCATACACCACTTAATAGTTTCTAATTTTCCTTTCATACGTAACTCACAGAAAAATTTACCATTTAAAATTTCACTCATTCTCACCAATGCAATTGAATTCACTAGAAATGCAATTAAAGAAAATTTCAAACTTACCTTTATCAATATATGTGGAGAAGAATGCATAAAGCAAATGACTTTCATTAAATCAAACAGGAACGGAAACAAACAATTTCTTAGAAACGTATGTGACTTAATGTAGCTTTGACATAGGGGGGTAGCTATTTCCCCGATCAGCCCAGTTTTCTTCAAAAGTGGATTGTGAATTTATTTTGTGGATTGTGGAAGGAATCAGTGGAAGAAGGAGTCCATGTTATGTACACTTGTTTGATAATAGGAGCGGCAAAAGTATTACAGGTAAGATTAATGTGCTTTTTTTTCTAAATCTTATCTTTTAAAACTGACAAATGTAATTTTTTAAAATTAGAAGTGATGAGTGTAGTTGTTGATTATCTTTAACTGCTCATTATCATTAGTCATGTATTGATAGTAATTAATCCAATTTTCTTTTTTCCAAGTTATTGGGTGTGATGTTTGTTGAAACAATTATCAGCAAAGACAAAATACAAGAAGCCCTGACCACACCCAAACAGAACTGCAAGACAATCTCTGTCAGTAAAATAACTTTTATTCATTTGGGGCGAGGTTAATTTTTACATAGATTTGAAGAGTGGGCCAGGATTAACTTGATGCTATGAACAGTTTATATTGACAATAGAGAATATTGAAAGGCAAGTGCATTATTAATTTTCATCATGGTCAAAGTAATAAACTCATTCTTAAATCAATATTTATATTGTTTTTGCAAATTTTCATAGATGGATCCAAGCTCAGTTAATTCCTGGCATTAAAAATGTGAGGCCTTGCCTAATCATAATTGACAATGCTTAATTCGTAGTAGATGGAAGAAAACTTTTCATCAAGATGGAAAAAAATGATTTTGTGGTAAGTAACCATTAAAGATAAGAAAGTTTTAATTTGAAATATAAATTATGTTAACAATACATTTTTATAGAGGTGGTTACAACAATGTATGGTGCCACTAAATAATGCCACTGTTGTTCTCTTGAGGCAATTATGCACATTTAAGTAGTCAATTAAAAATGTTTGCTCTCATATATAATTTGTATTTTCAAAACGTTGAATGAAGAAAATATGTTTAGAGATGGATTGGTTTCTTTTTTCTAGATATATTGTTGACAAACCTTTAGAAGATAAGGTACATCAAGTATTTTGCCATCCTCCATACCACTATTTTTTCAGTGACATAGAACAAGTATGGTCTGAGACAAAATGTTATAGTTTCAAGGTTAGGCCATGGCATTGAAAGAATTAAATAGGTTTGGGAGGAAGTATTAGGTTTGGGAGGAAGTATTTAATTTGGATTAATATTTTATGCAATCGGAATGGCTCCTAAGGTAATTACTTATACACTTATCAACGCAAAACTGTAATTAACCATCAATAGAAAGCCACTTATTATTATATCAGGTATTATATCAGATGTGCCTATCATTTTTAAGATAATATTTAACTTATGAATGCAGGTATTTTACAACAATAATTTTTTTTATTTCATTGCTTTTCTTTGTTTAGCCCTTATTGCTTATTATATTCATTATTTTCAATATTTATCTCAGTAATTTTAATTGTAATATGGAATCCAATATCATCTAATTTTCCTTTTTGACACATATCCTTGTAGGTGACTCCATAAAAGTGGAACAATTATGTGTAGCACACAGAAAGAATAATAAAAGAATATTGGAGGAAAGAAATCCAAGATGTTTCAGAAGTTGATGAAATCATAATAAATTTGGAGAACATTTCTGGAGAAGAGGGTGACAATGACAGTAAGGGATAATAGGTACGATATTCATTACAATAAAGTTTTACCATGAGAGTAATTCATAATTTATTAACAAAATCATGGAATTAACTATTTATTGATATTATGCATTTACAGAAAAATGCACAATGCATTGCATCTGAACTGTCATGCTCCATCTATTTGGAAAAACGTTTAACATGATGCATAGCCTGGTACGGTTTCCAGATAGCCATTAACTTTATGGATCATGGCTAATGTATTGCATGAGAGGCATGATTGATGCAATCCAATATCAATCCAATATTATAAATACATGATGATGAAATAATAACTTTTCGTTCCCCAGCATTTGAAATCTGTCTGGACTAGCACCTCTTAATCTTTTATTGTAACCAGTTTTGTTGACACAATTTTACATGATAATGTTTTTCTTTAATCAATAGAAATTATTGATTTTTTAATATCCTAAACATGTTTATCTCCAGACATTGGTTTTAACCCTTCAGAAGAATAATTACCGATAGAGAGGATCATACTATATATTCAATTTACTTTATCTTTACCATTATCATTCCAAATCATTCTTAGTTTTCACATAAGAACTTGTCTCGTATATTTAAATATACAGGTGAGTCATGTAACTTTAGCACCTCCTGTAACTTTTGAACGGTTGAAGATATTGAAATGCAGTTTTCACAGAAGTGCATGAGAAAATAGGGCTAATTGAATCGTGTATTTACTTCCATTTTAGCACTTGTATTTTACGAGATATTCGAGGTACCTTTGTTTTTTCAAATAGAACTATACATATTTTTTCAGACTATTATGAAGTAAAAAGACGAATCCAATGATATACATATTGTTATATGTTAGATAAGGATTTTTTTGAGAAATTTTGATTCTTTTGCGACCAGTTCTTAACGGATATTTTGAAAGTAACAGACCGCCACGGAAGGTCACGCAGCGCTCCGTCAGCAAGCGCGCGCTCGGGGAAGGGAAGGGATCTTAGTATTTCAAGATACAAAACATATCCCAAATATTCACAAAACTGTTGTAGTTTTTTTTCCTGAGATAAGGTAGACACTAGAGACGGACAAAACTGCATTCAGTCTCTCGTATCTCGTCCGAACAGTGAATCATTCTCGCTGGCCGAAGAAGGGAGAAGGGTCGTGGAGGGGGAAGCGCCCAGCCAAGGCCAAGGGCGAAGGAGATTCTCTTTCTCTGCGGGAGGCAACGAGATTCTCGTATCTCGTAGGGACAGAGTATTCTCCTAAGCAGACCAAGCCGGCCGAAGCTCGGAAGAGACTCATGATCAAAACTGCTTAGTGAAGAGCAACGATTTCTTCCTAATTAATTGATTTAAAATAAATACTCTCCAGCGTAATAATGAAACGTTTCCTTTTACTTTCATAATATTGAAGTATTACATATCGTCGTACACAAGTAAAGTAATAAATAAATAAATAAATAATTAAAGGAGATGGGTCACAGCAACAACTGTATTAAAGTGAATTCTTATTATTGTAAATGTTTTGTGTTACAGTGTTTACGTTTTACATAGTACTTAGTATGTAAATGAAAACCTCACATAATTTAAACTTAGTAAAAATTGAATTATGAAATAATAATTATTGATTCCATTGAAGAGAACCTTTTCTTAGCCTTTCATCAAGCTATCTCCCATCTGACCTGAGAGATGACCTAAGCCTATCTTCGTATTTCGCACGTGCAGAGGCTGTCAACGTATGCGCCGCGCCGTAGGCATAGGACCGTTTCTTCCCTCCCCGACCCCTCCTACGGTGAACCGACGAAGCTTTGACACCTCGATGATAGAAGCGTTCAGAATATTTGGGATATGTTTTGTATCTTGAAATACTAAGATCCCTTCCCTTCCCCGAGCGCACGCTAGCTGGTGGAGCGCTGCGTGACCTGTGTCAGTCTGTTACATTCAAAATATTCGTTAAGAACTGGTCGCAAAAGAATCAAAATTTCTCCAAAAAAATCCTTATCTAACATATGTATGATGTATAACATGTATATAACATATGTATATCATTGGATTCGTCTTTTTACGCTCTTCATAATAGTCTGAAAAATATGTGTAGTTCCATGAACTGTTGAAGTGCAAATGAAATAATGTAGACAAACTACACGGGACAATTTTTTCAAGAGAACATAATTCTCCAGTAATGTAAGTAATGTTTAATAAATGTCTAAGGAAACGGAACCAAAAACTTTTACTTTTTTTACAACCCTTTAATAAAAGCAAATCTTGAAGTCCCAACAATATTTTATTAACCTAAAGGTGGTCGCAATTTAAAAAAAAAATCAAATATATTGTTTCCTTTTGATAGTCTTTCAAGTAAAAATTTTAAAATTCGAAATATTTTCGCATTTTCATTATTTTCTGGGTGGTATGAAATTTCTTACCGTGGCCAATAATGGGTAACATTGCCGTTATACTTTAAGGTATGAAATTTTATACCGTGGCCAACAATGGGTAACATTAGCGTCGTACTTTAATTATTAAAAAATAGTTTTTAACAACAATTTAGTAATACGATCTTTCAATATACTGAAATTACGCAAACAGTGGAAGCTAATTAAAATTTATTCATCATGAAAATAGAAAATGATAGGCAAATTATATGAAGTGCAACAAAGGAATTAATGAATCTCAGCACATTAAAAAATATTTAGAGTTATGGTTATTTTGTGGATTACAATGAAAGTTTTGAGATGCAAATGTTAGCGCCTTGTATGGTACTGCACAAAACAATTTCTTGGATGAAGGCCCACGTTGCACTTGTTGTGCACTTCTTACGAAAGCACATTTTCTTTGCTTTTCAATTGCGTCCACCATGTGACCTACGTTGTCAAAACGTGTTTCATTCAGTATCTGTTTGTGGTATTTTGGTCGCACTCGTCTTGGCTTCTCAATTGCAGGGGTGGCAAGAATCCCAATTACTGTTCTCCTGATGAATTCGACCAGCCGCATATCCTTTTCTATGTGTCTGAACAGTAGCCATGTATTTACCATAGCACCATTTACACAAAAGCGAATCAATGGAAAATACCAACGTTTATTTCTAATACGAATTCGATACAGACCTCGAAGCCTATCAAAAAGGTCTGTTCCTCCCATGCTCTTATTGTACTCTTTTATTAGAGTTGGCATTGGAATGTTAACCTTTTCTTTCTTCTGTCTACTCCAACGCTTGCAAGAAGTTAGTCCAGTGACATTTTTCTTTCCTAAGTTCGTGCCTACAGTCACTTGGCTGTTGTCTTGCCATCGAACCAAAGTAACCGAGGATTCTCATTCGTGGAGTGCATGGTAACTTCTTGGTTCTTTTTTCATGTCTCTCAGGGGTGCTTTCTGGATTCTGTCTGACCGAATTGTCCTGATAATATACAGATTTTCTTCTCTCAGCTTTTCTAGGAGAGGAAGACTGTTGAAGTTATCCACAAATATCTTACTGAATTCAGGTAGGTATCCGGAACACAATTTTCTCACAACACTTGCACCAAGAGATTGTCCTAGTTCTCTTGAATCACTGGCCCCTACGTAAGGGTAAAAGTTTACAAGGAAACCTTGTGGTGTATTGAGGCACCAAAATTTGAAGCCGTATCTTATTGGCTTCCCGCGGATAAACTGCTTCGTTTAATGATTTCCATAGTAGGGTTCCATTGCTTCATCAAGAGAATAAAGTTTCCCAAGAGGTTCAATGAAAGTTTGAAATTTTTTATTCAGATGATTGATAAGTGGTCTAACTTTGAACAATCTGTCAGTTTTATCTATTACAGTATTGTCGTTCAGATGCAAGTATCTATGTACTTCCCGAAAATGTCCTCTCTTCATAGTGCTGGCAACTAATGAATTGTGAGCATCTAGTCTTTGTTCCCAGTACATGTCACGATGAGGAAGACGGTAGTAACCCGACAAAAGCAAGATTGCAATGTACTTATAAATATCTTCGTAGCTCACTTGAATTTGTGCTCCTTTTTGCATTGCATAGGAAACAGTTTCTCGTGCGATTCTATCTATGATTTCCGTATAAAAAAATTGTCTAAAAAGATCAACAGGTGCATCATTGGATTTTTTTTAGCTCTTCGATACATTTCGGGGTTACAACAGGATAATCATAATTATTTTTGTCATTAGCTTCTAGAATAATTTCATTCCATTTTTTCTCTTTTGTATTGTTTCACTCTCTTCTCTGCTGGTTCTCTTGTTTCTTCAATATTATTTCCATCAACATCGTCATATTCTAATAGCAACTGACGGAATGCCCTACCGCCTCCTTTTGAGAAAATCTGTCTAATTTCAAGCTGTTGTGACAGAACTCTTCCTAAATCCCGAATATCGGCTGATTCAGCGTCCATGTCACTTCCGGCATCATCTTCATCGCTTGCAGCGTCATGTGCTGGTTGAAGCACAAATTCCAATTCATCCGCTTCAATTCCAGACGTAAGCGTGTCATTCTCCTCCAAGTCATTGAGAATGTTTATTATGGCTTTAGCATCATTAGCTATGTTCGCACTATCAAAACAAAACAATTACCCTTGAATGGCTACGGTATGAAATTTCATACCTAAAGTTTTATCAATCACGCAAGTCACAAAAATTAATATAAAATGTATCATATTATATCATTAGTTAACTGAATCCGTAATCAACAAAATAAAACGAAAAACTATTGAAATTAAAACAATAATAACTTAAAATTTATAACATTACTCACCGGTGCGTCATTTTGTCGCCTCCCTGTACGAGCCATAACTTAAAATATTTCTCACAAAGTCAGATAACATCAGAACAGTCTCCGACTACTTTCACTAATCTCGTAAACGATCTTCTACGCAACAATAATGATGGTATACCAGGAAGTTAAATAATCGTCATTTTGAATTATTCTTAAAATCTTGCATATGGTATGAAATTTCATACCCTGGCCACCATTGGGTTAAGAGGGTTCTGCTGTATATAAATTTAATTAATTAAATAATTGTGGAATTTATTTATGTTCAATATAAATCATTAACAGTTAAAACCATTAAGAAATTGATAATTATTAAGGAAAGTTCACTCAAGAGGGTATTTATTGTTAGAAAAGTTTAATAAGATATTTATTTACCGTTAGAAATTGATAATACTACCATCTCAAAAGCAAAATTAACACAGAAATTTGACCATATAACTTTTAAGGTTATATTTTTCATTTGCACTTGACACTTTTTAACGTCTCTTTTGCTCACACTTATAGATAAGGGTAACTCTTAATTAACTTGTTCACAGATGAACATCTTTTTTTAATTCTAACAAAAAACGAGACATACATTATTGTACATTGAACAGTCTCTCAACCGCGCAAGGAGTGTGGATGATCAGAAACAAAACAAAATCGAGAGAATTGATCGGAGTAATATTTTCATAAGCTGGCTATTCCGACAGGAAATTGTTTATGTTGCCGTATTGCAAATCTAGTGCGGTCTAATACGTGGCCTGGACTATATTGGATTCTGATAAAGTGGTGCTTGACTTTCTCCCACCCCACTTCTATCATTGTTCTGTAGTGTTTTGCTTCCTCTGAACATCTGTTCATAAGCTGTTACTGTTCCATCTTTAAGAGAGAACAAATCATGTATATTGGTTAGACCTGTTCAGCATCAATTAGTGTAAAGAACAAAAATAAATGGGAAAAAATGGACGGGAAAATTAAATTGCCAGCTATCTTAATAAATGCCCTATAAAAAAAAATTCTAAATTAAATTTCATTATATACAAAAACTCATGAAACCTTTTCCTTTTATTACATATTACAACACTGTTGTTTATGTAAAAACAATATTTGAACATTGGTCATGATTATAATTTACATAAATATCAACAGTTGTCTCCATAGGAGATACACGAAATATTCATATATTTCACAACAATCTCTGAATAAAACATTTCTGGTCATCACAATCAGTCTCACAAATTCACTAAGTCGCATTTACAAATGCATTTCTATCATACTGCAGTATCTATTAAAATTATATACAGAATTTTCATAGTTCTTATGGAAATGTTATTCTACATGGACCACCTGAGTTCGATTATCTGGATTACGTCTTGGGGCAGGGAAGATGACAAAAAGTGAAAGCTGAAGGGCAGAAAGTGTTGTCCCTATGATGTTTGGTAACTAAAACAAAACAAAAACATTTTCATATTAAAGATGCAATACTTCACATAAAATTATATTATTCCTAATAATATAATGCATCTTACCTTTACATTTGGATCATCAATTATAAATCCATATACAAGCCACAGTAGAGATGAAGTGAATGTAGCTAAAGTAAGAGGGAATGGAAGACTTTCTGAACTCCCAGTCTGAATAATATGCGCCTGAAATTAAATCAAATCCAAAAAATATTGGAAACTTCTCATAATTGATTGCAGTTCAGATTTACTGATATAACACAATTCTAAGATAATAAAATAAGAATTATCATTAGGAATATACAGGCAACCCAATACATTTGTAAAAGCGAAAAACTAAAAACAGGGTGGAATATTTAGGATTTTTAATAATTTTCTCTGTGAAGCCGACCTTTTTTGAGGTGGCAAAACATCAAATTTGAATTCAGCACCCTCAAAAACATACAGAACAATTGAGAAAAAAAATCCTGGAATTTTTCCTGGGTCAGATACCTTTTGGCTGGACTAAATATTTTGGCCTTCCTCAGCGCAATTTCCTCCAATGTATTCTTGTGTCAAGCCAGTATGTGTAAGAATTTCAAGACAAGGCGAGGCAGTCAAACAAGACTTTCTAATCACATAACGAAAGTTAACGTGGTAAAATGGTAATAAATGAGGTTTCTAGATCGAATTTACATAGGTATGCATTAAATTATAAATTAGATTTAACCACCAAGTAAATCAACTCTCAATTTCATGCCATTGAGTATCCCCCATTCAGAAAATTAATTTGTTAAATTTTGTATATAGGCAGATTAATCATAACTTGTACATACAATAATATACCTTGTATACATAAAAATTAAGTTGCTCTTACATCTGTTCTGTACTGTTGCCAGTTTCACATCATGTAGTTTACTAACAAAAATTTTACGAATCAATTTTTAGAATACAGGCCCTGATCGCACTTATCCAGTGTTGGATAAGTAGCACAGCTCTTTGCGAAAGGTGTAAATTATCTCTTTTGAGGCCCCTGACTTTGATGACCCAGGTGCGGTGCATCAGTTGCACCAGCCCCTGAGCACGCCTTAATATGAATGATCACTAGTTGATTTGTTTTGGTATTTAAGCTAGATTTCTCATTTATATTATTATGTTCCTTGGAGTTGCTTTGATGAAGTTTGTGAATATATTTTCTTCAATCATTTGTGCAATAAGCCAACCAAGCCCTGAGCGATTCCCAGGACAAAAAGAAGGGACACCACCAAGTGTCCACAGTGTATTTGTACTATTTTGGTCAAGTAAACAAATGTAAGTGATTGAACTGAAAGTTACTGGTGGGCGTACATATGAAGAAATAAGATAAAATTGTGAATTTAATTTTTAAAGTCAAATTACTTAATTACATTGAATAGCCTCTTATTTAGGCCTAATTGTAATGACAAACAAATCATATGGAACAAAATTTATCTTTGTTTAATTATCCTTCCCTACCTGCAATACTAGTAGTTCTTTTCTCTACAAAACTTTGGCTAGCATTTGAACATTGATAACATATACGTAAGCATATACAAATGAATATACATAGTATAAGATAAAGTAATAACTTTATCTTAAGGGAAAATCAATTTGTGACACCAAAACAGCATTCATTTTCAATAGTGTTTGTTATCTTATTTGTTTTGTCATATTATTATTCCATTACATTTACATACAAATTATTATTATTACGTAATCAGTGTGTAACCCATTAGCATGTATACTTTACATTGTGTTCATGGTGTAGAGGCATTCAGAGCCCCTTGTGTATTGCATCTATACCCTAATCCTTAAACAATCTCTTGGCTTGTCTGGCAAGTGTGTAATTGGAAACTGGATCCCTACACTCAGAACAATGGAACATACACCGCTGGATTCTATGGGCAAATATGTGAAGGCCAAGATACGCCACAATGTTTAGGGAACACGAATGTGCTCTTCTCTGGGAATGCCCCCAGAGGAGCTGTACCTAAAGAGGCCCTGATTTTAGGTGCTGACAAATAGCTGCTGGGTAGATGGAGCACAACTAAAAGTCTAGCTCTGAATGAAGATAATAACTTGATGTAACGCATCTCCAAGCCCCTTAAGGGGCGTTGAGTGCTTTGCGCTGGGGAGTTATCCTCCATTAATGTGCGCTCTTGGGGAGTAATCCTCCATTACTAATATGTCATGTCATTTCGCAGTCAGTTGTCAAGAGGACCGCCAGGTAGCATCTCCGCATTCACGCCTCCTGCGTCACTACCTAGCGGCCAGAATTGGGAAGGAATAAGGATAGGGGTGGGGTTAAGAACACTTCACAGGGGTTGGACTAGCCCTTGTGAAGCAGCCAAACTCGTTTTGTTGGAACAAATTTCACATAAGATTCGACGGGAATCGAACCCGGACCTCATCGGTGAAAGGCTAGAGACTTCGCTATGTGCCACGAGCGGACCATTCAATAGGAAACTAGTATGAGAATGGAACTATCAAGAGATAGTTTTGGTCCTTTAAAGCCATCTAGACCATGGCCTACCAGCCTGAAGACTCTCTGTGATATTGACTCCAGCCGAGAAAGCCTACAATGCTGTATGAAGAGCAAGTCAAAGCCATTCTGTAGCACCATTAGTTCAATCTGTGTTAGTCATTTTGCACTCATCTACAAGGGCTTTGTAGTTTACAATAACTATATATGGTCATAATTTCTCTTCTGCCCTACTGAGTAAATAAGGTTGTGGAAAATAAACTACTTACCAGTTGTGTGAGAGGAGCAGCAAAAAATGCAATGGTCATGAAACAACATAACATTCCTACTCTCTTTATGGCCACTTCTTGATCTGATTCAATAATTGTGTACAAAATTGTAAGAGCTTGAATTAAGGCAACTCCAAGCAACTGTTGGATGACAACCATCTGAAAAATCACAAAATTTAAATGACGAAATATAAAAATTAAATATGAGAATTTACGTCTGAAGCTATCAAAATGTAGAAGTCAACAAAAAATATACTTACTTTTCTCGGGCAATACAGGTAAAATACTGCAATGTAACATAATTGCATAATTGCACCAACACTATTCACAATGATCAGTGATGGCTCCCCTTGCATTAACCCATATTTTAACCATAAACTTGACCTGAATGAGTGAAAATACACACATTGAGAATTACTTTTTCCCCACTATCTACTTAATTTTACTTGGAAGCAAAGGAAATCCACCCCTCATAAATATGACAAGTTACAATATTATCATGTTTACATACATTACATAATAATACTCTTTCTGTACGGGTAACACAATTAGTGTGACACTTATTACAGATGAAATACTTTTTTTTTTTTTTTTTTTAAATTAGTTCCACATTTAGGTTTATTAATGGAACTGAGCTAGAAGAGATGGTACGATCAATCTACATACAAGAATAAAAATATTGACCATCTTCAGCTAAAAAATTTTGCTTTTGACCAGATGTTTTCATGCGCGTACTTACGACAAAAATCCCACAACGAACGGCAACGAAGATGTTTCTCCTGTTGTGCCATCAATCATAAACTTTCGGCACATAAATCTACAAATTACAATTATGCAATTAATAAGAGAATATTTCCCATTTCTACTATGTTCCTGAAAACAATAAGGGCTCACTCTGACCACTAAATCGCATGTAATGTAAGCAACTTACATGGGAACAAGTAACTGGAGTATTGTACATAGTGAAGCACAGGTTCCTACTGCTTCTTTATAATCACTTAACCCCATGATGTCCGGCTTCTCCCTTCACTTCAAATACTTGCTATTCCGAGGTGGTTCGACATGATTAAAAATTACATTTGCACTTTTGGTATGAACAAATTGTACTATAGATTTTGCATGACGTTTCACAGAAGCCACCCCACCTATCTCGAAGACAATTGTTTGTCATTGCCTTCAACTGTTCCCGCTGCCACCGCAGCCCCTCATGGCTCAACGTGGACGTGCTGTGACAATTCGTGGCATACATGGGTAGCGTGTGTGTGCGTGTGTACAGGCAAGACCAGAGAGTATATAGCACGGCACAGGCACAGGTCAAGCATGATATAGGCTATGCAGGCATATACGCAAAGAGTACAGTGGGCGTACTCTCCGGGGCATGCAGGTTGCACAGAACTTCAAAGTGCGTGTATGAGCCCTGATGAATAGATTAGATAAGCGCAGAGTGAGTGATTAAGAGTGCGCCACAGTAGAGCACGGCGCAATCAGGCGCAATTGACATTTCATTGGTACGCATCGCCGAAAGTAAAAATCCATAAAACAACGGAACTGAACTATACATTCCAATAATTTTCGAAAAATTGGTAATTAATTTTCAGATATCTATCAACTTAAACATTTTTCTGGAAGCTTTTCATGAAGCATCGGAAATATCTAAAGACATCAGGTTCATCATGTTGGCTACCATGATAATTTTAGTCTGTGGAGTAAACCAGTATACTCTCTGGAGTAAGCCGGAGTAAACGTTTTGATGATTTGAACCAACTCCTGCGGTGTATGTGTATTACACGTTCTGTATCGCGTCGTTAGACTTGTCGATCGTCTTTCGAGGTATTGTTTTGAATGTTTTGAAAGTGTGAGTCTTTTCTTTTTGCTACCTTTGCTTCGTTAACTCTGTGTGTTGTGATTGTTTGATGAACGCTGATTATTTTCTTGTAACAGTTATTCCCCCTTGCTTCTACTACCTCCGAAGGATGAATGAGAGCAGAACAGAAGATTACATTTCAAATGAAAATGATATTTCAGTTCATGACAAGTCATTTCATTACTACTGGGAAGATAATCGTCTGAAATCCTTCACTAATTGGCCATACAGTGATAAAAACCAATGCAATCCTAGAAAGGTGAAAATGATTACTTAATTATACCAAATTGTTGATCATTGATTTTTTACGTGATTTGTTGTGTAGCTGCATTAACCCTTAAATCCAGACTTGTAGTTTGAGAACACAAACACATGCAGTAAATTTCATTCCTCACATTTTTTAAATTTATTTTTCAATTGGAAATTATTCTAATTGATTCTAACAACAATGCTATTTTGTTAACTTACACCTTTTACCGAAAAAATTATAGTTGTGAGAAATAAAGGGAGAAAATGATCATCTATCAGTGTCTAAGATCAGCCTTAGTGTTTTGTTGCACACATCTGCCTTGTATCTTGCAATTTTATTTGTGTGATTATTCTTTCCATCATTTTAGGACTAAATAATGCACACCAGCAATACACAGCATCCAATTCTTTGTTTCTTAGCTCAATTAGACAACTTAAATACGAAATTACGCTTATCTTTTGAATCAATAACTTACTCATGGTGATTTTGAACATTTGAAACATGTTTGTTTTACAGTCAAAAATTACTTTTCTAATGTTATTCCTTTACTTTTTCCAAAATTGTCATGAACACTTTATAACCCACCTGCATCTTCATAGAATCTGCAATAGCAGCATCCATTCTGTGTGCCACCTGTTTATTATGTTGGTGAAGTAACAGATGAGCAGACTCTCTTTGATGAAAGTCCTGAAGGTTTATTTATAAAAGTTCTAAATAAATAAAAATCAAAGTAGTTGGATTTCTATGAATTCCACATTGTAAATCATTGTTTTAAAAGTGAAAATGTACCCAATTTGAAATGTGGTTCTTACCTCTATGCTATGGAGTGGAAGCAGTCCAATAAATTATTAGAATGTCCAAAAAAGTCTCATTTTGTTGAAAACTGCGTAAAAAATCTTGAATCTTGTCTGAAATCTGTTTGATGCAGGATTTGGGATAATTGCATATCCAGCAAGAGCACTCTTAAGGGTTTTGTGTAAAGTTTCTTAAAATTGCTATAAAACTCATCTTTCCTTGATATATTATCTATAACTTGGGAGTGAAAAATTTTGAGTTTTCAGACGTTGCTAACATCTTTGTTGGTGCTCATATTCATCATTCAAATTCGAATAGTGCAAGGGTGGAGAAGGGATTCCATAGCTCAAGAAAATGCGCTCAGATTATCTTCTCCCATATGTGACATATAGTTTTTATTGTTTTGCAATGAAAATAAATCAAATCTAATTGCATCATAATATTATTATATTGTATCAAACAAGTATTATGCAAATTTTTATTTATGATTACAAAGAATTCATTTTATTTGTGTAATTATAAGGCTGGTGTGATTTAAATCAAATGATTATTTTAAAAAATCAATGATTTAAATCAATATTTATTTAGAATATTTGAAAATATATTTGTATTTGAAATATTTGTAAATTAAAAATTGCTCAGACAAAAAGACTTGAATGAATTACAAAGGTAATATAATATTATATATATATATATATATATATATATATATATATATATATATATATATATATATATATATATATATATATATATATATATATATATATATATATATATATATATATATTTCTTATAAAATTTTTAATATAATCAAACAATTTTGAGAATATATATATATAAAAAAATACAAAAAATTGAACAAACTTGTGAAACAAAGAACAATAAAAAATTTGTAGTAGATCTCACCTATTTTCCTTCAAAATATATAATTTGTAGGCGAGTTGTATACTAATAGACTTATGGTTGATTAGTTTTTATACAGCATTTAATTGTCTGCAGATAAAAACTAATTTAGCATCAATACTGCCCTAACACACTCTTGAGTTAGTTTCGAGAAAAACCTGTTTAAAACTTCAGTGGTGTCCGTACTCCATATATCTGTATTAAAATGTTTGCTAAAGATGCTTAAAGTACATCTTTAGCAAACAAAGATGATGAGTATTGATAAAAATGAAATTTTATTAATACTCGTTTAAGGAACAAAATTAATTTGTTATATAAAAGTAATGTAATAACTTAACAGTAGTTTAAATCTTATTAGTTTTAATAATATTAACCTTTTCCTAGTGTATACTGATAAAATACCATTTTAAGTGAGAAGCGACAGGACAACTAATAAATAGAATATTTCAAAAACTGTCTAACATTGTTATAAGTTTTTCGATGAATTCAGTTATTTTCAACAATAAGTGCTTTTTGATTAGGGTTGTATTGCACAAATAAATGGTAAAATTTCTTTGAATGAAGAATGCCTTTTTATCATGGTAATAGATGGTGCTACAAGTTTTTTCAGTAATGTGGATGTAAGAGAAGTGTTTCAAGAGCACGAAACTATAAGGTAATCAAATTGAAGATTTTGTGGGTTACGGCAGCATTATTCCAAACCCCTCAATTATATAGTATATATCCAAAAAAAAATTACAATCATTGAATGATCAATTTAAAAACTGATGTTTTAATAAACTTTTTCAGCTTTTAAAGTAATTAAGGATAAATAAATCACTTAACGATTTTGGGTTAAAGTAAAAACATCTAATACAATTTTTAAAAAATCTTATTTAAATCAAATAAATCTTGTATAATTAAAAAAATCTGATTTAAATTTTAAAAAATCTTTTTTTCTTGTTTTTTCCGATCATAAATTATAATAATTGCTTTATTTTACGCGATTGATCTGGTTAAAATAATGTTACTTGTTTGTTTCAAATAATTTTTTGTCTTCAATGTATTGTATTATAATGATAGTGCTATATTAAATCCATGAAGGCAATTGTGTCATAATGAACCTGACATTTTGGGGAAATTGTTACACATTTGGGAAAGAGGCTCTCAGTGCCTTTTGGCAACCCTGTATATGGTTCAGCATAAAATTAAATGTATCTATTAATTGTATTATTAAAATTATAATTTCATTCTCTTTGTTTTATGCATTCACTAGTAAAATATGTTATGTGTAAATAAAAATCGGAAAAGGGTGCTCAGAAAAGTAGTTACCTCCACCCCCATCCCCACCCTTCCTCTTGTTTTAGGGTGTGCATGCCTACAATCACTGTAGATACGACTTTATAGAATTCATTTATATTTTTTGTTTTAAGTAATGAAATTTAACAGTAGTAATGATTATTTTATTTAGATGGCACAAGCTGGTTTCTACGCATGTGGAAATAAAGATGAAACAGATTTGGCAAAATGTTTCTTCTGTAACAAAGAGCTTGATGGTTGGGAACCTGATGATGACCCGTGGTGAGATGTTTAATACAATTTGTGTTATAAATTTGTTGTTTAAATATTTTGGAATAGAATTATGACTTGGCTGTTGTCTTTTCAGGTTGGAACATTCTAAACATTCAAAGAACTGTATTTTTCTCAAATACAGTCGAGCAGAAGAAGCCCTGACAGTTGGAGAACACACAGAATTAATTACGATGCATTTTGAAAACTTGCTAGTTAGTAATTAAACAAATTCATAAGACACAAAAACTACTTGACTGATTTCACATTTTGTTCTTATTATTAAAGGGAGTGTTTAAAGAATGGTTTGAATTAAATCGGACAAGTGGGTTTGTTGTTGTTGATGATTTATTCGTTTAAGACAACTCAATTGTCCTTGAGCTCTAAACAACCCACTTCACAGTTAAGGATTAAGTGCGCCTTCACTGCATACAAGTAGTCTGCACCTACAATTGTGAAATAGCAGGAATTATTACTTGAATCGTAGACCAGTAAGTCAAATTTCTCCAAGATAGTGTCAGCAAATACAGGCCTAAATTTGAGGGAGAAAGTTTTCACAATAGGATTCTTGACAACCATGTCTAAACCAGGACATAAAACAAACCCATATTTGTGGGAGTTTTTCATCTACTAGAATTTTTGCCCACCGTAGCATAGAATTTGATTAACAGTCATGTGACTAGTATTGTGCGATGTGTAATACAGATACCTGGCAATAGCAATGCATTACCAAGCCCACTAGTAGTAAATAAATGGAAAGAAAATAATGAATCTACCATTCCATTGAATCATTTGAAGTATATTTTTAAATCTCACATTAAATGTCTTGTAAGAAGTATGTGGGATCGAGGTGTTAGATATTTTAAAATATTAAAAGTATTCAGTTTTTCCCAATGAGCTTTTGAATATAATCTCCCTTTACTTCAATTCATATTTCACATCTTTTGATTAAATTTTTATACCTGTGAAAAATTGAATCTTTCTCTGTAAAATGGCTTGAAACTGCTTCTTTCACTTAATTATCGTTGGAAAATTTAGTTCTTTTTTTAGTTTTTTTCTTCAGTTTTGAGAAGAGGTAAAAATCACTTGGTGCAAGACTTGAACTGTAGGCTGGATTCTGAACTTTTTTGAAGATACAGTTCAGCCTTGGCATCACCAGACTATGAACTGGAGCATTATTATGCATTAGCCAAACATTGTGACTCGATTCCTTTCATCTCTTTTCTTTTATTGTACTTGGGAGTTTGTGTAAAATAGAAGAGTAATATACTGCATTGATGTTGCAATCCCATAAGATTTTTCCATGATCTTTGCCAACTGGGTCTCCTTGCTTTTCTTGGTGATGTTTCGCCATGTGTGCACCACTCCATCATGTCTTGTTTTGAAAGGGCAGAACCATCACATTTTCCATTGTCATCATTTCCAATGACTGCCTTAAACAAACACACACAGCTAGACTTACAAATGATATGCTACGTAGTCCATAGATGACACACTCTTATCATAAACAGCTTATAACAATTGGCACAATTTTTGAGTGTCAGTCTGGAAACTTTTGGAACACATTGCCTGCATGAACATTATTGCTTAGTGGGATTTCAGATTGTCTCCATAGTGATATATGGTGAGATGTTTGGTTTTAGTTTAAGATTCAAATGGTTTCTACACACGTGAAAATACAGTTGAAACTTAAATTTTTATTTATTTGGAAAAAACATTTTATTTAGTTTTGTGTTTCTTATCAAAAGGTCTTCAAATTAAAAACTTATTTTTCTTTTGCATAAGTATACTTTTCTATTTCTCTTCACTCCCCTCTCCAATTACTAGCAAAAGGCCCACCCAGTCTACAAAAAATATTTTTTAACAACTCTTGTATAATTTACTGTCAAATATTATTGGAATGTGTAATTTGCAGTGTTTTGTCTTCACTTCAAATCTGACACAAGTCAGAAAGAGTTTTTGGAAGAACCGATATCAAAATCTGAAAAAGTAAAGATTGTTATTAATGGGGGGGGGGGGGGGAATCAAATGATGACAAAACAAGTGGTTTGAAAAGAAACATCAACTCCTACACCCGGAATTTACGTCCCCGCAAAACATCCACATAAGTAATGTATAATTTTCCTCGAATTTACGTTTCCGCGATTTTACGTTTTCCTCGATTTTGCGTTTAACTTGTGAAGTCCTACGGTGTATTAAAACCCCAATACGGTTTTTACACGGCAGGACTCCTTACTTACCAAACGGACATTCTGAAATAAATGGCGACAATGACGGTGTCAGTTACGGGAAGGGTGGTGAGGATACAAATAAATGTAATGTGTTTTGCTATTTACCAATCGGAGCATATCTTGGTGAATGTTCTGAATTGGTCGGTTCAGTAATTTTATTTTCTCGCTACCGCTTACGCAGTACAGAGAAAATTATGTAATGGTGCGGAAAAAACGGCGAATTTTCGGCAGAAAAACTCTTAATTACCCGGCCCTAGTACTGAAAAAGTAAATAAATCCAGTAGCTAAATTTAGGGGGGGGGGAATCCTCTAACTCTTAACACGTGGTGTAGCCAGAATCGATGTTTTGAGGGTCCTTGATATTGAAAAATCGAAAAAAAGACGCCAAACGTCTGTGAACAACGCTAGCGGCTAAACCGGTTAGCCAATTTTCTCGGAAACTGATATTCCCCTATCGATGTGACTGATATCGCGGCCCCTCGAATTTTAAACCGAAATTGAAATTTTGGGGATTACTTTACATGAAGCCACTCGGACATCTTCAACATTGTTTTAAAAAAATGGCCCATCGTTTTCGATTAAATTTTGTTGGATAGTGTGAAGAATGTTAAAGAGAATGGTGTAGGTCTCATTTTTGTTGAAAACTCTGATTTTTCGAAAATTGAAAAAGTTCAAACACAAACAAATAATGAAGATTGGATATTTTTGCCCTTAATGAAATCTGTTTCTCAAAAATAGATTTTGAAATAGTCACCACAATTTTTCGAAAAGTTTAGAATTTTTTGCGTGAAAGACGGGCGAGAAAGTAAGCGCTATGTAGCAACCAGTTTCTATTCCTTTTCAATTGAAGTTTTAATGTATTATTTATTATTTTTAGAATTACAATGTGTTTTGGAACAAAATATGTGCAAAAAACAATTTCCTCGATTTTACACTTTTTTTGACCAGTTCCTAGAGTGGCGTAAAATACACTGTATAAGGAGTAATATACATAGTATAGAGAAAGTTATGTAATGCTGTGGCAAAACTTTTTCCCACAGAAAAACTCGTATTTTGGGGCTCTCGTAGAGAAAAAGTGAAAATATCTTATTATAATATGTGGTAAATTACTCCCTCTAGCATGTTTTGTAGTCTGATTTCATGAGTAGTCCTTGTTACAGATAAAGTTCAAAAATCTTTCTTCAAAACGACTGTCTGATCGTTCGTCTGTGAACAACACTAGCACCAAAAATATGAGTTGGATTGTTTCCAAACTGAATAATCCCTGTTGATCTGGCGTCACATAAAGCTCTGGGATTTTGTATAACATTCTTTAATTTAGGGGTTTAGTTTACATGAAGCTTCTGAAACATTTTCAAAATTTTCTCAAAAATGGCTCCAAATTTTTTCTTTAAATTTCTTGTAAGAATAGAGTGAAATCCACTTATAAAGGTGGCATAGGTCTGATATTTAGTGTTAACTTTGAACTTTTGAAAATTGCAAAAGTGTGTAATTTTTTCTGCAACTTTCTACAACTACAAAATTGAAGATAGAGATTTTTTCATCAAATAAATGTTTTTCTCCGTAATTAGTTCTTTCATTAAGTCCACATAAATATAAAAATTAAAGAAAAAAAAAGGAAGTAGTAGTTTTCACGGAATATTGCCTGAAATATGTGCATATTTAAAATATCAAAAACAAAACTGCTCAAAATTTTTCCTTTTAATTTCTGGTGATGTTAGTGTTAAATATACTGTAACAGATGACATAAACACCATTTTGCTGTGGAGTTTTTTCCTTTTTCTTCCAGAAATTACACAATTGTAATTTATTTGACATCTCACATTATTAATATTTACATTACTGATGGTTAGTGTACATTGTTGCATTTGAGTACTATTTCAAATGACATCTTATAGAATTTCTTGAAAACGGCTCCAAATTTTTTGTAGAGATTGTGCTAAAATGGATTAAACAGCATGACATCAATGACTCTTTGATGTATTGTTGTTTTTTTTTAATTACACAAATATATATTTTTTTAAATATCTCTCACACTGTTACTATTTATACTACCAGCATTTCGTATACATTATTGCATATGAGAGTGAAACTGTTTCAAATGATTCCAGTGAGGTTACTCCAAAACTCAAAAGTTTTCTGAGAAAGCACTTTAAATTTCGCTTTTACATAAATATTTAAACTACATTTTCTCAAAAACAGCTTCAAATTGTTCAATGAAAATTTCCAATCCCAATGAGGTTTTAGTCTTCTAAAATATTCTTGAAGTAATATGTCAGTTCTATCATTAAGGGGTCTCAAAAATAGAGAAAATGTGAAAAAATGTACGAGGGGCGGCAATAGATTGCAGCTGGGAAGAGGGTGTGGCATAACTGAAAAATAAATTAGAGAATAACAAGTAAGGGAAAGTCTGTGCCATTCTGTGGCACCACTAGTTTGTGCTGTTCCTTCTGTGAGGGCGGGTATTTTTGTTGAAAAATGTACACTTTTATAATGGTTGATTTCATTGTTGATGAATACCTGTAAGAATAGCAACTAGTTTTACTGTAAAGCTAAGGTTAAGCTAGATGTCTATTAATATACTCTCTGTTGGGGTAATATTGAATTTTCTTTGTTTCCAATTGTGTATTCATTCTTTTGTTTTTGTTTTTAGAATAAAAAATTTGCTTCAGTTGAGACAAAAATACAGAAGGATTTTAATGATACACTTGCTGAAGCCAAATCAGTCAAGAAGAAATAATAAGTGATTAAAACAAGTGCTCAACTATTCAGATACATCAAGTGAAGTGAAATCTTGATAGTGGAATTATAGTTCAGAGCTTTTGTGGATTCTCTAGAAAAGAGAACATGGACAATATTTTCTGTTAAATTAACAATTTTTTATCATTTAATTTAGTGCAATACTATTAATGACAGAATAAAAGTAAGGTTTTCTACTTAATTAAATTCGTGTTCAAAATGTTTGGCGTATGCAGGCAGCGGTGAAATGAAGCAGACTAAATATGTGCTGCGTGAACTCAAATAATTTTTTATACAATATTGTAAAATAGTTAATAAATATAAAAAATACGAGTTAAATTTTAAATATGCATGTTCTTATTAATTATTCCTGTTCAGTCGTTTAAATATTGTGAATACATAGTTGGTCATGCTCAGGGCCCCTGAATATATTAATTGACCTTGTCAGAAGGTATGTGAATTGAGGGACAGTTAGAAAAACATTTTTACATTCTTGTATACATACCTATATAGGGAGTCATATACATAGAATAGAGAAAGTTATATAATACTGTGCAAAATATGGCGGATTTTTGGCTGAAAAAAATTCATTGCCGAGCCCTGATTCCGATAAAGTGAATAATTCTAATTGCTAAATTAAGAAGTGATCCTCTCACACATAGTGTAGCCAGAATGCCTGTTTTGTGGGACCTTGATGCCGAAAAAACAATTGAAAGCAAAACATCTGTCCGTCTGTGAATACTATTAGTGCCTAAACCATACATGGGGTTTCTTCCAAATTGAAAAAAAAAAACTGTCCATCTGGCTCTAGTCAAAGCTTTGAGATTTTGAAAAACATTCTTTACAATTTGGAGGTACTTTACATGAAGCCCCTCTGACATTTTCAAAATTTTCTCAAAACCAGCTCCTAATTTTTTTCTTTAAAATTCTTCTAAGAATAGAGTAAAATACACTTTTATAGGTGGCATACATCTGTTTTTCAGGGTTAAATTGAATTTTCAAAAATTGCAAAAATTTGAATTTTTTTGGCATCATTCTACAACTACAAAATTGAAGATAGAGAATTTCCTTGAAGTAAAATTTTTTTCTGTATAGATAGTTTTTTCATTAAGGTTATGAGCAGATTTTTGAAAATTTAGTCGTTTTCAGCAATATTGCATGCATTATGTGTAATATTAAAAAATAACAAAAACAAGAATATCTCAAAAACCGCTCCAAATTTTTTCTTTAAACTTTTGGTAGGGATAGGGCTCTCTAAGGGTAAGTATACTCTATAAGGTGACAGAAATGCCATTCTTTTCTTTTTTCAAAAATTAAAAAAATGTAATTTTTTACTTGTCTTGCTAATATTTACATTAGCTGCAATTTGTTCACCTAATTGTATTTATGAGTTCATATGCTTCAAATAGTGCCACATAACGTTTCTCAAAAACTCAAAAATTTTCTGTTTAAATGAGCTCAAAATTCTGCATTTTCAGAAAGTCTCAAAGGCTTCTTTCTCAAAAATGGCTCCAAATTGTTTCTTCAAACTCTTCCAACGAATAGTGGTAATTGCACTATTTAATACAATGTAAAGTTCATTTTGATGTATTCTTTTGTTGTTTTTAATTACACAAATGTAATTTTTTTGAAATGTCTCTTTTGCATTTGAAATGCTCATTTGTAGTGATTTGTTACAAATACACGTTATTGCATTTGTGAAAACTCAATAGATTTCTGTGGAAATGAGCTTCCAATTTTGCATTTACAGTAACGCATAAACGCCATTTTCTTTAAAGAACTAAATTTTTTAATGAAATACCATTCAAGATGAGGTTTTACTCTTCTTTAATATTGTTGAAGTGATATTTCGGAGGTACTATTAGGAATATTTCAATAATGTACTTTGGGCTCAGAGCAAATTGTTTATATTTATAAAACTAAATAGTGTATCAAGTAAATTGTATAATAAGGAAATAGTATATCAATTAATTACTAAATAATAAATCAAGATAAATTATATTGCACACTTTCAATGATGACAGTGTAACCACTTTTTCTAGGATAATTTCCCTGACTTTTTCAGGTTATCCAGGTCATTGATTTTTCCATTACAAAATTAGTGAAGTATTGTAGGAATAAAATACTATTAAATAAAGCATGATTTTGGTTGATATTAAAACACTATTATTGACTGAGCCCTTTTCCTCTTTGCATTGTGGATTCTCTAACATTGTGAGAGAGACAGATGAACACTACCATTCTTTATTTTTCAGCTCTCAGATTGTTTCATAAAAAGTATAATGCAGTAACAATATTTAACATATAAGTAACAATATTTGCTTAACTAAGGAAGTACCCACTTGTTTTCTCTTATGTAGGGCTTAATTGTAGTTCACCAGTAGCCCAAAACACTTGTTTTTGATGGACTTTTTGGAATTATAAGCAGAGTATAAAAATTCAGGACATCTGACTGAAAAAAAGAAAAATCTGTCAGGATGGAAGGACACGTGTTGATATTTAGGATGTATCTCACTTTTTCAGGACGAATGGCAACCCTATTCTATAGCCCTGAAATTAGTTATGATTATGAAAGGCTGCAACAGCTTTAAAAGATTAATTTATTTTATTCCTGATCAAATCTCAAGAAATCCAGTCCCCATCAGATCCCAAGAAACATCCAGTAAGTCATTTTATGTTAAAAATACGATTCCCTATGTGAAATTGCTTTCAAAGATTAATGGTAGAGCCCAGAAGTTCAGGCATTTATTTTTTGTAAAACAGGAACACAAAAGGGCATTTATTGTGGCTAAAGTAGGGGTACATCACATTTAAAGGATTGTTGTAAAAAAATTATTAAAATGATTCATGGTTTTTGTTCTAATTTTAAAATTTACATTAACACATAGTATAAGGAAACAATCTTTATCCCTGTAATCTTGATTCCACATGACAACTTAGTATGATGACTACAAATTTGTTTTACTCGTAATGCTGTCTCATCGAAATGCTATGATGAACTCCCTTTTGAATCTTGAAATGGTATTGATGAAAATGGAATTTAATTTTTCGTTCTTTGCACTTGTATAATCGCTAGCACAGAGAAGAGAAAATCAAATACAGAGCTCTGTTCTCAAGAGGGATCGGAGGCCATGCTCATAAGTAGGATTTGATTTCTTGTGAACAAACAAAGTCTGTTGGGATCAGTGAAAAAACAAAAAATCTTCATTGGCATCATCTTCCTTTCTTTTTTACGTAAAATATTTAACACTACCTGGCCCTGAAGTGTCCGTTTCCATAGAAAGACAAAACATGACTGTGCCTTCTTGTTGTTCAGGTTTGCAAGTATGGTTCCTGTGTGATCAAAATCAGTGCCAGGAGAAAAGAAAGCAAAAGAATGAAAGAAAAGGCAGAAAAAGGTTAATTGCCAAAAATAGCCACCAGAAGCTAGAATAGGCAAAAAAGGCAAAATGAAAATTACTAAAACATCTCCAGAAGTACAATTAAGTGATTCCTATTGTTGAAAGTCATAAAATTGTAATAAGAATATAAAGGCATTTTGCCAAACTTCTGGGCTCAAATTATTAGAATCTGTTGATACTCTTCGGAAGATAAAAAAGAAATAAAAGCCTGGTACTGAGAGCTACCTCAAACAACATCATATTTTGTCTCAATATTGCGTTAGCATGCATTCTCCTAGGAGCAAAAAGGATATTTTCTTTAAAACTGCAAAAGAAAATCGGAGTTCTCTTTGATAATTTAATTGTTCAACAAATAATTGAGATGTGAAGAGAAAGATGAAAATTTTGTTGTGTGTAAAATCAAGAAGTATTCATAATTTTCGTTTCTTTTAACATTATTAAAGACACAGGATTGTCAACAAAGAGAATTTTAAAATTTTTTTATTCAAATACAAATCGAGTAAGAATCATAACTAATTAATTATTTTTGGGATTAACAATATCTTATTCAATATTGTACAGAAAATCATAGAGAAAAGCAGATACAATAAGAGTTGCATCTGAATTCACAAAATTGGGAAACCTCACGTTCTAGCAGTAACATTTTTCAGGGGGCAAAAAACACTTCATTTTTAGAGATAAAAGTTAGCAAGCTGATTTTTTTCTGTTCTTGCATTTCATATGAAATAGATGAGTAATATATAAAATAGAGAAGATTTAAAAAAAAAATTGTTTTGAAGCTCATGGACATACAGAGTTCCTCAAATACTTCACAAATAATGACACATGACTGGGATGAGCCTTCGGAGCTGTTCTGGTAGTACAAGAGAGTTGGGCATTGGGCATTCACTGCCCTCAGGGGTACAGTAAAACCAACCACCTTCCTGGGTAGTTCTACTATGGCCAGCCCTTTGGCTGCACCATGCCATGCTTGAACTGGGTTCCCTGCTGGAGGGTCAATTGACGTCTGTTGGGAACAGGGACTAGAACAAGAAAGTCTGTGCTATATTTTAGTAGTACCATTAGTTTCCTATTTGTAATAGTTGTGCAAGAAATATATTGAAAAATATGTGTTGAACAGACTCAGTGTTTTATGCTAATTGTGGA